>CAUYSK010067254.1:0-164804 GCA_963575035.1 Avahi laniger | reverse complement strand
TGGAAATCCAGGTTGCAGGTCTTGCATAACTTCCATCCCCACCGCAGACGAGTGGCCACCTCCAGATCCTCCTCCCAAGAAGAAAGACTCTCACCTCTCACAAAAATCAAGTCACGGTGGATAACAGACTTAAACCTAAGGCATGAAACTGTAAGAATTCAAGAAGAAAACATTGGAAAAACTAGACAGTGGTCTAGGCAAAGAATTTATGAAGAAGACCCCAAAGGCAATCACAGCAACAACAAAAATAAGTAAATGGGACCTGATCAAATTAAAAAGCTTCTGCACGGCCAAGGAAACTATCATGAGAGCAAACAGACAACCTACAGAATGGGAGAAAATACTCATGTGTTACACATCCGATAAAGGGCTGATAACTAGAATCTATACAGAACTCAGGAAAATCAGCAAGAAAAAATCAACCCCATTAAAAAGTGGGCAAAGGACATGAACAGAAATTTTTCAAAAGAAGACAGACCAATGGCAAAGAAACATGAAAAAATGCTCAACATTTCCAATCATCAGGGAAACGCAAATCAAAACCACAATGAGATATCACTCATCTCCAGTGAGAATGGCCTTTATCAAAAAGTCCCAAAACAACAAATGTTGGCATGGATGCAGAGAGATAGGAACACTCATGCACTGTTGGTGGGACTGCAAACTAATGCGACCTCTGTGGAAAGCAATATGGAGATACCTCAACAAGCTATAGGTAGAACTACCATTTGATCCAGCAATCCCATTACCGGGTATCTACCCAAAGGAAAAAAAGACATTCTATAAAAAAGACATCTGCACTAGAATATTTATAGCAGCACAATTCACAATTGCATAGATGTGGAAACAACTTAAGTGCCCATCAATACATGAGGGGATTAATAAAATGTGGTATATGTATACCATGGAGTTCTACTCAGCCACAAAAACAATGGTGATATAGCACCTCTTATATTATCCTGGATAGAGCTGGAGCCCATTCTACTAAGTGAAGTATCACAAGAATGGAAAAACAAGCACACATGTACTCACCATCAAATTGGTATTAACTGACCAACACTTATGTGCACGTACAGTAGTAACATTCATCGGGTGTCAGGCAGGTGGGAGAGTGATAGATATATTCACACCTAATAGGTGCGGTGCTCACCGGGTGGGGGATGGACACACTTGAAACTCTGACTTGGGCGGGGCAAAGGCAATATATGTAACCTGAACATTCGTACCCCCATAATATACTGAAATTAAAAAAAAATTAAAAAATAAAGTGAAAAAAGAAGAAGAAAGAGGCACAATGCATAGTACTGTATGTCCCTTGTTACTTGGGGGGCAACTTTTACCAACACCGTAACACAGCCGGGGCTGCCGTCATGAACCACACGGCAGGGCTGGGTGTGCACACCAGCACACTGTCATCGAGGGAGGTGGGCCATGTGTGGTCAGCTCAAGCAGGTGCTGGAGACCCAAGAAAGTAGACAGTGAACAAGCATGAACAGGTAGCTACTGCCATGTTGCCTTGCCTCTCTGAACCCATACCAGTGGCTTTATGAGGAGCTGACTGAGAAAGAACAGATGCAGCCCTGGTCCAGAGGGTTCTGCAGAACATGCTGGCACCACCCAGAGGTGGGTAGCCAAGGCGTGACAGCCCTATCTGGGGAGGGAGAGGCGCAGCCTGCACGGCAGAGATGAAGGCAAACCTGTCAGGGGCGGGACAGCCAGCAGTGGTCCTGGTGGTTCATTTTGCCTGGAAGAGGCACAGGTCTGCATGGACTCATGGGCAGTGGCCAGCTGTCTGACTGACAGCCAGGCGCCAGGGAGGAACATGACTGGGAAATCAGTCACAAGGTCTCGGCTAAGGTACGTAGACAGACCTCTCTGGGCGTGCACAGAGTAAAGAGTCTATACCCCATGTGAATACTCCCCAAAGACCTTCTTCCGCAGAGGAGGACCTTAATAACCAGGTGGACAAAATGACCCATTTGTGGACATCAGCCAGCCTCTTTCCCCAGCACCCCTTGTCCTTAGTGGTGGGGATGGAGGTTACGCATGACCTGTGACCTGGACTTCCACTCTGCAAGGCCATCTAGTTGCAGCCCAGCTGCCCACGGCATAGACCGACACCACCCCTTCCCCATCACGGATGGGGCAGCGCCATGTTCCTGTGAGGACAGACGTGCTCTGGCTGAATTTGAGCCTTCCCTGCCTGCCGCGCATCTGCCAAACCTACCATCCATGGAATGCCTTGTCCGTCCTCACCGCATCCCACAAGCATCACTTTTTTCTTGGTAGCGGCAACAGGCCCATGCTCGTGGGACTCTCTGGGCTCACCACACTCCTGGCAGAACAGTGGAACAGCCTTCTGGAGACTCGGCCTTGGCGCTGGCTGAGCGGCAGCACCACGGATGGGGCAATGTCCTCCACAAAGGCAGACACTCAGAAGCAGTGTCCGATCTCAGGCTTCCCTCCCAAGCCAGGGCTCACAGCGCAGGTGGGGAGGAGTGGAGACGGCAGTGCTTCCTCCGTGGTCATTCTCACTCATGAGCCACAGGTGAAATTTTCGCTTCCCTTCCCTGCAACTTTGGACTCTGCTGGCTGGTCTAGAGGTCTTAGATTCCAGGCAACCAACTCATCCTGCTTTGCTTGGGACTTTCCCAGGTTTAAAACCGAAAGTCCCAGATCCAAGGAATCCCTTGGCCCTGGACAAACCCTAGAATATCTCCACCAGGGCACATGCTATACTGGAAGCCGAGACTGCCACCTGGCCACCTGCGTGCTCACGCCAGGAGACCAACAAGGGTCACTGTGCTGGCTGAGGTGCGTGATCCTACCCCGGGGAGCTCAGGGTTTTATACAGCACGGGGATAAGGAGGGGAGGTTTGGAGGCAGGAGATCCCCCAGGATGTTCCTTGCTCCGAGTTCTGTAGAAAATGCCAAATAGGAAACCAGAACCACCCCTACAGGCAAAGCTGCTAACGGCACAGACCTTGCAGGAATGGGTTGGGTCACCCCACCAGGCAAAGAGCCACGACCCGCTGAGGTGCTTGCTGAGGACAAAGGGAACACAAACGAGTGACAGAAGAGGACAATTATAAAGACGGCACCAGCTATGACCACAGGACTGTAGTGACGCTGAGTACTTCTTATCCTCACGAGTTATGTTTTTTGGTTTTTTTTTCGAGACAGAGTCTCACTTTGTTGCCCAGGCTGGAGTGCTGTAGCGTCAGCCTAGCTCACAGCAACCTCAAACTCCTGGGCTCAAGCGATGCTCCTGCCTCAGCCTCCAGAGTAGCTGGGACTACAGGCACGCGCCACCATGCACGGCTAATTTTTTCTATATATTTTTAGCTGTCCAGCTAATTTCTTTCCATTTTTTTTTTTTACGAGAGATGGGGTCTCGCTCTTGCTGAGGCTGGTCTCAAACTCCTGAGCTCAAATGATCCACCTGCCTCGGCCCCCCAGAGTGCTAGGATTACAAGCGTGAGCCACCACACCCAGCCACATGAGTTATGTTTGCACTTATACTAACAAATGTGTTTTCTTCCTTTTTCCCTCTTCCATTCCCCTAACATAAAATGTATTAATAACGGCTAACCTACATTTCAGTGTTTGTGTCATGTAACTCTCACTGTCGTTGGAAGTGTCTATGTGTTAGACGCTCAGAGACAGACACTCAGCTAGAAGAACGAGGATCACCCAAATATGGACAAAACGATGTGAAACTCGTTCAGTTTCTTCTGAGAGACAGCCTAGTTTTGGTTGAGAGAGTTGCATCATTTTAAGCAGAAGCACAATTTTCCTTTTGCTTTTACTTGTAAGCTAAATATGGTTTTAACAAGAAGTGTGCATGCTGGGTTGTTCTAATGTTGACTTGGTTAAGCTGAGGACCCCACTCCCGGAACCTCTTTCCCTCTGTGGCTGGGGTTAGATGTTACTCTCTAAAGGGCTGCCATGGTGGGTGGGTGGGAAAGGCTAGATGTGGAGGCAGATGGGACGGAAGTGTCTGGCAGATCCCAGCTTGTCCCTCAGTTGCTGTCTGCCTTCTTCCCTTCCCTCCACCCGCTGGCTTCCAGATCAACAGAGGACATCGCCTAGCTGCAGACTCACAAAGGCGACAGCGTCCCAAATGCATCTCTCCTGATGCTTTCCAACGCTTGCGTTCCAGCGGTCCTGTTTATGCGTCAAACAGACGTCACCTCCCCAGAGAGCTACCACTTTAGCTGAAGCCTCCCAAAATCACTCTATCCATCACTCCGCTTTACCTTCTTCATAGCACTTACTGCCAGCCGAAATGATTACATGTTCTCTTGTTTGTCTCTGTCTAGTAGAGCATAACCCATGAAAGGAGGAACCTTCTCTGTCTTGTTCATTACTGTGCCCATAAGTCTCCGGCTCACCAGGATACAGGTGGTGTCTACGGGCTGGATGGATGTGCAGATATGGGTACCGGGCAGTGAAAAGTGGTGGGGAGGCATCAGAGCACACACAGCAACAAACATACATGTAGAAATATGTGGTTCGGCGGAAATACAAGAAACAGAATGAGTTCTATAAAACAGTACCATTACTGTAATTTTTTTTCAACTTGTACCCCCTAAATTTATTAAAATTTAAAAAAGGAAAAAAAATGTACATCCTCACCCCATGACATGCATATTAGAGGTTCTTTTCTTAAATTTTTTTTTGTAATGTTTAAAATACACACAACTTGATATACGTTCTAATGAACACGCAGATAACTAATGTGGAAAGTAGACTGGAGGAGGCAGGGGACGAGAACAGGAGTTGACGGGGTGGAAGAAGGTTTGAAAAGATTCAGGTACTGTTTCCAGGGCAGATATAAACAGTGGAGTGTGGCCAACTTGATTCTATGCTTGAAGTTAAAATAAAAGAGGGGACAGACAGACGGTATTACAGACCTGGGTGCCTGTGACAGTGTGCGGCAGACCTGGAGAGGGGTGGCTGTAGGTGCTTTGCCCTGTTTGCTGGACCCGGAGGCCAACCCACTGGAGCGGCCGGGCAGGTGCCCTGGTTAACCGTCCCTGCTGAGCCCAGCCGTTCCCAATGAGAGAGCACCCACGCCAGGGTGCAAGTCCCCAGAGGACTCCAGCCCAGCCACCAGAGTCCCTCCAGGCCATCCGTATCTTCCCACCTTCGGCCCGACGTCGTGGAGCAGAGAGTCCCCGCGTTCCTGACACAGAGGACCGGGGAGCATCTCAACAGCTGTCGTTTGCCTGCCCGAGGCTGGGGCGCTTCCTTACGCAGCAGCAGGAGACCGAGCAGGAGGCAGGAGAAGAGGCGCCGGCAGCCGGTCGCGGAGGGGCGGGCGGAGGCAGCGCGGACAGGAGGGGCGGCGCGGCCCGGGCCAGGTGGACACACACGGCGAACCGCAGCCCCGCCGCCGCGGCCGCGCGCCCGCTCCTCTCTCCGCAACCTCAGGGCGCCCTCCCGGGGCCCGAACTCTGACCTCGCCCCCCACCGCGGACCAGGCCCTCCGGGCCGAGGTGACTCCTCGCAGCCTCAGGGTGCAGCCTGGCGTGGCCGGAGCAACCCTGCCCGCACCGTCGCCCTCGCCCAGCCCAGGTGTCCCCGGCTCGTCGCTTCCCTCCGCTCTCCTCCATTTTGTCCGACCTTCCCGGGTCACGCCGCTTCCAAGGGACCCCGGAGACTCCAGGAGCGGCTGCCCGCACGCTCCGCACGCCCTCCGCCAGCCCCGCGCGCCGAGCATCCCCGGCCCGCGCCGCGCAGCCCCCGCCCCCGCGAGCCGGCCGCGCGGCCCAGGTGGACGCGCGCGCCCGCGGAGCGGGAGCCGGGAGCCGGAGTCGGCACACCCGGGCACGCCGCCCCGCCCCGCGCCGCGGATTGGCTCCCCGCGGGCTGGCCCGGTCCGATTGGCGCGGCCGCGCGGCCGACGGTCCGTTTCGCGGCGGCGGTACCGCGGCACGGATGCCGCTCGGTCCCGCCGCGGCCCCGAGGAGCGCGGAGCCGCGAGCCTCCGGGCCGGCGGGCGGGCGCCCCGCGCGCAACCGCTCCCGCCGCCCACCCGGGCCCGCGCCCAGGGCGGCGGACAAAGGGCCATGCGGGGCCGCGGGCGCTGAGCGCGGCGGGGGCCGGGGATGCGGCGCCGCTGAGCGCGGCGGGGGCGGGGCGGCCGCGATGCCGTGGTTCCCGGTGAAGAAGGTCCGCAAACAGATGAAGCTGCTGCTGCTGCTGCTGCTGCTCACCTGCGCCGCGTGGCTCACGTACGTGCACCTGAGCCTGGCGCGCCAGGGCCGCGCGCTGCGCCAGCGGCCGGGCTACGGGCGAGGTAGGGGAGGACGCGCGCCCGGGGGCGGGGGGCAGCGAGGGCCAGACCCGCCGGAGCCCCGCCCGCTCCCCCCGGCTCTGCGATATTGGGGGAGGGGGCGCGGCTCGCCCGGACGCCCGATGACGTCAGCAGTGACGTGCATGACCCTCTCGGGAAGCGTCCCGACCTGTGAGGTCTCGGACCTGGCCTGGATCGGGTAGTGATGGAGCTCATGGTGGGCCGTTGGGGAGACTTCGCCCTCAGCCTCTGCTGGGGTTTCCTAGAGGCCCGACAAGGCCTCGCCGCCACCACTTGCCTGCTTAACAGGACCTCAGTTTCCCCATTTGCTGGCAGGGGGCGGGGAGGGCGGTCGCCCAGGAATCCAGCCTCGGACCAGGGCCGGGCTGGCAGAGTGCAGTTAGAACGCTTTCTGGAGGGGACGCCCTGGTAAACCAGCGATCAGGGTCAGAGACGCCTTTGTGCTGCCGGGCGAGGCACAGCACGTGTGCCCAGCCTGGGCAGCCTGAACCGCGAGTAAACTCTGCCGGGGTCCTCGTGCCACGTCCACAGGGGGCAATGAACCCACAAAGCAGATCAACTCTAGTTAGCTGGGGGAGGGCCTCTCGGAGATGGTCACCTTCGAGGCACAACTTTGGGGAAAAGGCACTCCAGACAGAGGAGGGCACCGGTGATAGTGGGAGGAGGGAGGGCAGAGAGCCCCTGAACGTGGGGTGCAAAGGAAGAGAGGTGAACAGCTCAAGACAGGAGCAGAAGCCCCACCTTGGGCAGGAAATATCCTGGCTGTGCTGCCTCTGACCCTGTCAAGGAAGCTGGGTGTCCTGAAGATGGGGCCCGGAGTGGGGCTGTCTCCTCCTGCAGACCAGAAACAATGACGTGACTCAGGACCCTGGGCCGCTCCACCTGAGGGGCCCAAAGCTCCCTGCTCAGCCCTAGCCCTGCCTCCCACCTGCCGAAGCCCCCTGACTCCTCCTCTTTGTGTGCCTGGACACCTTGCTCTGAGGAGGCTTCACCAGACCCCAGGCCAAGGGTCTGGGGCTTGTCTTGACCCCAGAGCGTCTCTGGGTTACCCCAACCTATGTACCTCACAAATGCCACACTCTCAAGAGACCCCTAGCACTGCTCGATCCTTAAAAGAAGCCCCCCCACGCCAACAGCTGTCAGCAGATAGGGCAGGACCCAGAGCAGACCCTGTGACGTGCAACAGAACCAGCCCCTCCTTGGGCATCTCTGTGGCTTTCTGAAGCCCCAGTCCTCCCCAAGTCTGGTTTCCTGACCAGCTGGATGGGCTGGAGGAAGAGGAACCCCACTTCTGAAGAGCCCTCTGCTGTTGGTGGAGTTGGAAGAGCAGGACTGTGGCTCCTTCTGGGAGGAGACTGTCCCCCAGGGGACAGTCTTTCCAGGGCCACTTTGGCCCAGGTCCTCTGGCAGACAGGACCAGGTGCCAGCTCTCCTCTGCCCAAAGTGGTGCCTGGATTCCTTTGTCCCAGGCTTCAAAGACAGCAGGCAGCACAGGCGCCGTGGGCCAGAGCTGGCTCAGCCTGTGGGCTCCTCCTGGGAGCAGCTGCTACCTGGGCCCCACAGGCCAGGGCTTGCGAGAAGCTGAGCACCTGGACAAGCCTGAGGCTGTCCTGACTACCTTGTCTGCAGCCCTGGGGTGGTGTCCAGCATCCTGTGCAGAGGTCCCTGAGGGAAGGCGGAGCCAGGGGCCGGCAGGCCCGTCTGGACATACTGTGCAGGGCTCAGCCCCTGCAGGACAGTGGCAGTAGCCTAGGCTGGGACCCCACTGCAGAAGGCTCCCAACTAAGTCCAGAGATGTCTCGACTTAGTTTGGCCGGCTGTAGGGATTTGGGCAGGGTGCTATTAGGGGCTCACCTCCCAGCTGGACAGGAGAGGGACTGGGGCAAGAACCTGGAAGGAGCCAGTGGTGGGCCCTGCAGGGTCTCAGCAAGCAGAGGTGGGGGCAGGGGGCCCTGCCCGTTACATCTCAGCCCTGCCTGTGCAGGATTTGTGCTCCTGAGGTCTGAACTGAGGGACGGGCATGGATGTCGAAGCCCGGGCTTGGCCCTGAAGCAGAGGCTGCTCCTGGACAGGGCGTTCCTGGGTGGCACCAGCAGGGGCAGAAGGGATGAAGCGAAGCCTCCCCGCCATGTGGATGTTCAGGTCCACAGCGTAGGGAGCAGGTCCAGGAAGTGGAGGAGGCCTCGGGGGGCGGCTGTGGAGATGTCCACAGGCAGACTTAAGAAGGGTCCCCTGTGGGACAGTCTCTTTCCAGGGCCACCTTAGCCCAGGTCCTCTGGCAGACAGGACTGGGTGCCTGCTCCCCTCTGCCCAAAGTGGTGCTTGGGTTCCTTTGTCCCTGGCCTCAGAGACAGCAGGCGGCACAGGTGCCATGGGCCAGAGCTGGCTCAGCCTGCGGGCAACAGTGCTGGCTTTCCCAACTGCACTCAGCGCCTGGGAAAGTGCTGAGGGCAGGAGCAGTCCTGGGGGCTTCCTGGAAGCAGAGCCACTCGACAAGGAGGCTGGGGGTGGTTCACGTACACACTATACACACCAGCATGTGTGCACACAGCTCTGCTTCCTCACACCAGCTGGGGGTTGGGAAGGGCCTGGCAGGGCTCAGCTGAGCTGCCCCACCAGAGGTGGGTGTAGAAGGGTAGGCATGAGGGAGTAGATGCCACAGCCTTGCCGCCCTGTTCCGGCCATGTGGGATGGGAGTTTCTGCCGCCGACCAACCCCAGCAGCAGGTGCCACAGCCTGCGCCCAGACATGCCTCACGTGCCACCCGCAGACGGCGAGAAGCTGACCAGTGTGACCGATGGCCAGGGTGTCCGGGCCGCACCGTCCACACAGAGGGCAGAGGACTCCAGCGAGAGTCTCGAGGAGGAGCAGGCGGTGAGCTGCGTGCAGGAAGGGCACGTGTGTGCGCTAGCACACAAGACCCCGCGGCCACCTGTGGCCTTGGGAACCTGTCCGTGGGTGTGTGGAAGCGGCATGCGGTGCGGCCTGTCCGTGGGCCCCAGCACCAAGTGCAGGCGATGTGCTGGCCTGGAGCTCCGGGTCTGGGGTGCATGGACGTGCTGGCGTGTCACCGTGTGGCGTGGCCGCGTGTCTGCCTGGGCAGGTGCACCGTGTGCTGGGGGGACGTGCTGGGTGTTGGGAGGGGTCTTTGCGCAGCTGCATCCTGGGGTGTGTGTGGCGGGGTGACCCCTGCCTGCCCCTCGAGCCCCAACCCTGCGGCCCTTCCTCTCCTGCAGCCCGAAGGCCAGGACCCAAACATGCTGTTTCTGGGGGTGGCTGGGAGGCTGCCCCCCCTGAACCTCACCCGTCAGACACCCCCATGGCGGGAGGAGGTGAGCTTGCTGGGCCTGTGGAGAACTGGGAGGTGGGGCGGAGGCAGGGCTGGGCTGTGCAGAAGGTAAGTCCTGCCCACCCCGCAGTACAAGGGGCAGGTGAACCTGCACGTGTTCGAGGACTGGTGTGGGGGCGCCGTGGGCCACCTGAGAAGGAATCTGCACTTCCCGCTGTTCCCTCACGTGAGTGCCGGGAAGGGGGTGCGGGGCGGGCAGGAGCCTGCGGTCGGGTTTAATGCTGTCGTCCTCGTCCCGCCAGATTCGCACCACCGTGAAGAAGTTGGCCGTGTCCCCCAAGTGGAAGAACTATGGGCTCCGGATTTTCGGCTTCATTCACCCAGCGAGAGATGGTGCGGAGGTGGGGGTGCTCTGGGGGAGGGGTGTCCTGAAGAGCCCCACCCTCCTGAGCCCTGTCTCATGGACCAGGCGACGTCCAGTTCTCGGTGGCTTCAGACGACAACTCTGAGTTCTGGCTGAGCCCGGATGAGAGCCCGGTGGCTGCCCAGCTTGTGTCCTTTGTGGGCAAGGTACCCCCGCCCCTGCCCCATCGGTCTTCACCTGGCCTCCTGCAGCTCAGCCGCTTGTCCTCTCCAGCCTCTCGGGAATGGGGACCCGGTGGGTCTGGTGCCCCTAAGGAGAGGGTGGACCACCCTTGCTCTGTCACCCCCCAGACCGGCTCTGAATGGACGGCACCTGGAGAATTCACCAAGTTCAGCTCCCAGGTGTCCAAGCCCAGGCGGTGAGTGGGTGTGCGTGTGCCTGCGTTCACTTGTGCATGCATGCGTGTGTCTGTACACACCGGCGGAGGGGGCGGCTGCGGGATGTTTCCGCACCCTGTGCACACTCGTACACACGCTGTGCAAACGCCACTGTCCTCCCGAGGGACCAACCCTGCAGGGTCAGGGGGCCACTCACCCCCTTCCTTGGGCTCCCCACCTGCCCGGGGTTCCTGGGCCTGCTGGGGACACAATCCCTGCTCCTCGTGTCCCCAGTCTCATGGCCTCCCGGAGGTACTACTTCGAGGTGCTGCACAAGCAGGACGACCGAGGCTCAGACCACGTGGAAGTGGGTGTGAGTGCTGCTGCCTCCCTCCTCGGAGCTTCCCGAGACTCCGCTCCAACCGCCTCCTCCGGTCCCTGCTCCCCGGGAGCTTCCGCTCCAGCCAACAGAGCAGATGCCCAGGGACGTAGGCCTGAGGCCGGGGACTCTGCTCTGCCCGCCGAGGTCTCGGAGCTTCACTGAGCACTGACCCGCGTGGCGTCTGTGGAAGAGATGTCCGGTGGGGGTGTGGAGGGGAGAGTTTGGGGTGGGGAGTGCAGATCAGGACCACAGCAAGGGAACGGACCAGTGTCTCTGGGGGCAGAGGGGCCTGGTGGCCAGGCCAGGCAGGGCTTTGTCCCAAGAAGGAGGCAATTGGAGCTGCGTTACAGGGAAAACCTGATGGCCACTGTCGAGAGGGACGGTGGCCTTTCTTCCTGAGCCAGGGAGATGGCCGGAGGGATGGACTCACTGGACCAAGGGCCTGGCGGGGTGGGGTGGCTGGGCAGGGGCTCTTGGCCCCAGCCAGTGGGATGTTGCGTGTGTCTGGTGTGGGGGGTGTCACCCCTACTCACTTGGGCTGAGGGCCCGGGCTGGAGACACAGGTGTGAAGGGACTCCGAGGGCCCAGGATGAGCTGGGGGCAGAAGGGCCCGTGGCAGCCCCAGGATCCCCAATGCAGGAGGGTGGGAGGGGCATGGGGAGGCCTGGGAAGGGGTGCTTGGTCTGGCCCTCGGAGAGCCAGCGGTGACCTCGAGAGAGAGTGGGTGGGGTTGGAGGCCGTGACCACGGGCCAGGAAGATCTTAGGAAGTGAGGGGCCGAGGGAGCATGGAGTCCGGCCCTGCCCCGGGGCCCTCGGCCTTCTGGACTGCCTTCCCCAGCCTCCCCACTGCCCTTCCCAGGACCCAGGGCCCTCCCACAGAGCCTCCGAGCTTCCTGCATCCTTTAAGGGAATGTGCCCATGAGTCCCCAACCGCCACCAGAGAAGACCCCTTCCTCCCTGGCCTCAGCCGTGGCCCTGCCTCCAGCCCCCACCCTCTCTGCCCCCCAGTGGCGTGCTTTCCTGCCCGGCCTGAAGTTCGAGGTCATTGGCTCTGCGCACATCTCCCTGTACACAGGTGCAGGCGGGCACCTCTCTGGGATAGTCTCTGGGGCGGGGAGGCGGGGGGTTCTGAACACCCCTGGGAGCCCAGCATTTCTCTGCCCCCAGACGAGTCTGCCCTGAAGATGGACCACGTGGCCCACATCCCCCAGTCTCCAGCCAGCCACGTGGGCGGGCATCTGCCGCAGGAGGAGCCCAGCGTAGACATGCTGCGGCCAGACCCCAGGGATACCTTCTTTCTCAGTGAGAGGGGGCCCGTCGGGGGCAAGGGGAGGACCTGTGCTCTGGCCACTCTGTGACCGCCCCTCCTGCAGCTCCTAGGATGGAGCCCTCGAGCCTGGAGGACGTGCTGGAGCCCTGCGCCTACGCCCCCACCTACGTGGTCAAGGACTTTCCCATCGCCAGATACCAGGGACTGCAATTTGTAAGACCCGGGACCTGGGACTCCTGTCTAAGCCTCCCCTGAACCTCCTCCACCCCCTTGGAAAGACTGCCCCCCCGCCCCACGCCCTCTGCCCTGCCCCCAGGTGTACCTCTCCTTCGTTTACCCCAATGACCACACCCGCCTCACTCACATGGAGACGGACAACAAGTGCTTCTACCGCGAGTCTCCACTGTACCTGGAAAGGTAGGCGGTGGGTGGTCCAGGAGCAGACGGGGCTGGGGCCTTGGCTAGTGGGTCTCTGATGCCCCTCCCCTGCCCAGGTTTGGGTTCTATAAATACATGAAGATGGACGAGGAGGAGGGGGAGGAAGATGACGAGGAGGAGGTGCAGCGTAGAGCGTTTCTCTTCCTCAACCCTGATGGTGAGCTCCCCCAGCGCCCCCAGCCCTCACCTAGCTGGGTGTGGTGGCCTCAACCCATGCTCTCTGCAGACTTCCTGGACGAGGGGGAGCTGCTCGACAGTCTGGAGCTCACGGAGCCGTCCCCACCGCAGAGCAGCCGCCTGTCCTCCGCTCCTGTGGCCCCCACTGAGGCCAGAGCCACCCCTGTCCAGCCAGCACCTCCCAGCTCCCAGGACGAGCGGAACCGGCGGCACTCCCGGGCCCTGAGCTGGGCTGCCCAGGCCACCCGCACCTTGCCTCTCTTCTTGGGCCGAGCTCCGCACCCCCGGCCTGCAGCCCAGCAGCCACCCCCAAAGGTGTATGTGACCAGGGTGCGGCCAGGACAACGGGTATCCCCCCAGGCCCCTGCGCCGCGCAGCCGGCACTGGTCACACTTCCCTGGCACCTTCCTGCGCCCCAGGCCTCTGCCCAGAGTTCAGCTGCGGGCGCCCCCGCGCCCACCCCAGCCCCACGGCCGCAGGACCAGCGGCCCCCAGGCCCCACGGCTGCGGCCCCCAGCCCGGGTACAGGCCTCCCAGGAGGGCTGGGAGGGCCAGACAGGCACGCTGGGACCTGTGGTGCCCGCAGTGGACTTGAATTCCTCGTCTGAAACACGGCCTGTGACCTCCTTCCTGAGCTTGTCCCAGGTGTCCAGGCCACAGCTGCCCGGGGAGGGCGAGGAGGAAGAGGAAGGGGAGGATGATGGGGCCCCCGGTGACGAGGCTGCGTCAGAGGACAGCGAGGAAGCCGCTGGCCGGCCCCTTGGCCGCTGGCGGGAGGACGCCATTGACTGGCAGCGCACGTTCAGCGTGGGCGCCGTGGACTTCGAGCTGCTGCGCTCCGACTGGAACGACCTGCGATGCAACGTGTCTGGGAACCTGCAGCTGCCTGAGGCTGAGGCCGTGGACGTGGTGGCCCAGTACATGGAGCGGCTCAACGCTCGCCATGGAGGGTACGGGGCACGCGGCTGCGGGGGGAGACTGGCCTTGGACCTTCCCCGGGGCTCGACAGTGTGCCGGTGGGGAGCCCCGGACCCTCCCCCAGTCTTCCTACTGCCCAGAGCCTCGTTTACCCTTGGGGGCCTCCCAGGGCTGGCTCCCCTGCCCCTGCAGGCCCCACTTCTGCCACCCTGGACCTGGGCCCAAGGGTGGAGCCACAGAAGGCAGCATCAGTCCCAGTCAGATGCTGGGCAGATGGCCCTGTTCAGGGGCCAGAAACAGCCGAGGGTGAAGCCCAGGACCACTGGGCCTGACTCCAGGGGAGGTGCAGAGTTCTTGGCCCCTCTGGTCCCCCCAGGCCCCAGAATCCAGTCCTGTGTTCACCGCATGCAGGGAGGGGAGCAAGGGGGCTAGTTTGGTCTCTCAGGAGGCCCTGTGGCATCCTCTAAGAAAAGGTGGTTTCCGCTGGGCACAGTCTTGAAAAGGTGGTAGAATCTGTATGGAGACGGTGGGGACCTGGGGCAAGGGCCTGCTGCAGGGGCAGGAGGCCAGGGTGGCGGGGGCGGAGGACGGAGACAGAGCCATGCTCAGGACACATTTTTCTCGTGCACGATAGGTTTCGAGTAGGGTAGGAGTTTGACCCATGTGTGCCACTGCCTGGGGGAAGCAGGGGATGGTGACTGGCAGGATTGGACCCCAGGGCTGGGGGTTGCTGGATTCTGGGCAGCTCCGGGGCACACCTGCCCTTGGTCTACGCTTCCCAAGAGTGAGCAGCTCACCATCCCCTGGGCACGAGGGCACCTGTCCAGCCAGGGTGGTCATGGCTGTGCCCCTTCTTTGCCCATCTGGGTGCAAAGGTGTGTGTGGCCCCAAGGAGCAAGAGTGTAGAGAAGTATTTGGGGCAGAAAGTCCCCAACACTTGGTGCGAGCATGGTGGGGATGAGCAGGAGTCAGGGGAGGAATCTGGACTCCTCAGTGGTCACCCTGCGGCCCCCAGGTGAAGGGCACTGGTTACCCAGGGAGGGAATAAGGCAGAATGAAGGCCAGACCTTAGCCTAGGGCAGGGTCCTATGTTTTAAAGATGAGGAGAGGCCTCTGCTTGGGGGCAGAAAGGAGGGAAAGTGGGGTGCTGCGCTGGGCAGGACAAAGTGAAGGGCCGGGGGCTGGCAGCGGGTCCCACAGTCTCCTCCACTCAGGATCAGGACAGCCCTGCGCTGGTGCCTGGGGCAAAAGGAGGCTCCTCAGCACCCTGGCAGGGGCCACCGGAGGACAGTGGGAAGAGGGAGTCTGCCACCCTCGTGAGGGCCAGCAGGGAGGATCTGCTTAAGGTCCTAGGATGCCCTTTAGGGCACTGGAACCTTGTCCCATGGACAGTAGAGAACACCTGAAGGTTTCTGGGCAGGGGAGTAACCCAGCAGACCAGCCAGTCATAACTGTTACTTCAGACGTGAGTGGGGGCCAGAGGCCCGCCTGGGCTTGGGAATGCCTCCCAGTGCCTTCTGTCTGCCCTACTTCCTGCTGGGCCTGGGGAGGTGTGGTGCTGCGTGTGGCAGGGAGGGAGGCATGGAGCTGTCCTGCCCACCCCCAGTCTGCTGAGTTACCAGGGCTGGTGGGGAGACCTGCAGGGAGAACCGGAGTTAGGGTGCAGGCTAGAAGTCCAAAGCCCTAGTCTGGGCCTGACCGCCCGGCCTCGCAGGCGCTTTGCACTTCTGCGCATCGTGAACGTGGAGAAGCGTCGGGACTCCGCGCGGGGGAGCCGCTTCCTGCTGGAGCTGGAGCTGCAGGAGCGCGGGGGCGGCCGCCTGCGCCTGTCCGAGTACGTTTTCCTGCGACTGCCTGGGGCCCGCGTCGGGGACGCCGACGGAGAAAGTCCCGAACCCATGCCCGCCGCCTCCGCGCGCGCCGACGGCCACCCGGAGCTCTGCCGGCCACTGCGCCTGGCCTGGCGCCAGGACGTGATGGTGCACTTCATCGTGCCAGGTGGGCAGGCGGGGTGGGAGGCCACCTAGGGGGGCGCCCCAGAGACCTGAGACCGGGGAGAGGGCATGGGGCGGCTGGGATGAGGTTCTCCCGAGCCGGGGCCCGCAAGGACGAGTTGGGTTCGGCTCAACGTCCGCGCTCTTCCTCCAGTGAAGAACCAGGCGCGCTGGGTGGCACAGTTCCTGGCGGACATGGCCGCGCTACACGTGCGTACCGGGGACGTGCACTTCAGCGTGGTCCTGGTGGATTTCGAGAGCGAGGACATGGATGTGGAGCGGGCCCTGCGCGCGGCACGGCTGCCCCGGTAATGCACCCCCACCACCTGGGAGCACCCGGAGCATCTTTCCTCCCAGGGGAGGTGGGTTTTCCTGACCTGCACCCCAAGGATCAGTGCCTGCGACTGCCCCCCAGGTACCAGTACCTGAGGCGAACAGGAAACTTTGAGCGCTCCGCCGGGCTGCAAGCTGGAGTGGACTCGGTGGAGGTCCGTGGGCTGATGGGGGTGTCAGGGAGCAAAGGGGTGCTGCGGGAGGAGAAAGCCGGGCTCAGACCTGCCCGACCTGCAGGACGCCAGCAGCATCGTTTTTCTCTGCGACTTGCACATCCACTTCCCACCTGGCATCTTGGACGGCATCCGCAAGCACTGCGTGGAAGGCAGGCTGGCCTTCGCACCCGTGGTCATGCGCCTGGGCTGCGGGAGCTCCCCGGCGGACCCACACGGTAATGCCCCGAGTGTCCCTGCCCCGCAGTAATACCAGGGGTCTCTCTGGCCACGAAGGCAGAGCCCTCTGTAGTGCCCAGGACCCGTGCCTCCCCCAGCCCCCAGGGCCTCCCCAGTACCCCAGTCTGAGGGGCTTCTGGGCACCAAGAGGTGACACAGAGAGCCCCGTGGTGGTGGGCCCTTTGGGGAGGAAGCCTTGCAGGACCTGGCTCTGAAAGGCACCCCCTTCCTTGCCCCAGGCTACTGGGAGGTGAACGGCTTTGGCCTCTTCGGGATTTACAAGTCAGACTTCGACCGGGTTGGAGGAATGAACACTGAGGAGTTCCGAGACCGGTGGGGGGGCGAGGACTGGGAGCTGCTGGACAGGTGACCACCGCCCCCACCTCTGATCGGGGAGGGGGTTACAGCCCTCAGGAGCCTCATGCTGAGGACCTCTGCCCCCCCATCCCCCAGGATCCTGTGGGCCCAGAGACCCCTCCCCAGCCCCAGGGTCCTGCAGAGAGCCTTGAACCGATCATGCCCCATCCTATAGGCCCTCTGGTGGCCCTGACCCCCCCGACACCCCGAGCCCTGGACCAGGGTCCTGACGTGCCCCTGCCCTCCCCCAGGGTCCTGCAGGCAGGGCTCGAGGTGGAGCGGCTCCGACTGCGCAACTTCTATCACTACTTCCACTCCAGGAGAGGCATGTGGGGCAGACGCGGCAGGGGGGAGGCCCGCAGGGCTGGATCCTGAAGACAGGTGACCCCTCCTGACCTGCTAGATTCCTGGGGCGGCTCTGAGCCCTGACCTAGGGCCCCGGCAGGGCTTGCCCTAGGGGCGCAGCCACCACCTGTGCCCACCCTCTCTGGCCTTCCGGGGGCCCCCTGCTCCACGCCCCTCCCCAGAGAGGCAGCCTTCACAGCAGGTGGGAGCCTGGCCTTGGTCCCCACACTCTGCGATGATTTCTGTGAAATTTTGCTGTAGCGATGACATTGTTTTCAGGATTTCCAAGAGTTTTGTCTGTTCCGTTTTTTATTCAGAATGAAATGAAATATTTTTTTTAGTTCTGACTTGTCCTCTGTGCCTTGTTCTCTTGGGAGGGCAGAGTCCTGGACCCCTGGGTGGCCCTGAGTGCTGCCACCTCCTCTGGACACGCCCTCTCGATCACCCCACCCTCCACTCCCAAGACTGCTCGGTCCCCCGAGGACGGGGTTTCTTCCGTCCTGTGCTTGTGGAGTCTGGTCTGCCCACAGACATGCAGGGCCTCCCCACACCCAGCAGGGAGCAGGCGGCCGTCCTCTTTGCTCTGAAAACAGAAGCTGGGTGTCCTTCCCACCCCATCCACTGCGGTCCTGTGTGGGGCTGGGGGTGACCAGGACCGCTCCGCCCTTGGGGTCTCAGCTTGTTCTCAGCCTCGGAGGGAGGCCAGCGCTCTGGACTTGTGTGGGTTCCTACGGCTGCTGTAACAAGTGTGCTAATATCCAGGTGTCAGCGGGGAGGTATTCCTTCTGGAGACTCTAGGGGCGGTGTGGGAGATCCCTGGCTCAGGCCCCTTCACCCTCCAAGCCAGCAGTCGGCATCTTCCTCGCTTTCCTCTCTGATTCCACATCTCCTGTGACTCTGCCCCTCCGGCCCCTCTCTTATAAGGACCCCGATGACCACTGTGGGCCCAGAGGACCCCGATAACGTCCCCTTTGCAGCATCCTTTACTGAGTCACATCTGCAAAGCCCCTTTGCCAGGCGAGGCCACCGCCACAGGCTCTGGGACCAGCATGCAGGGTCACGTTCCGCCACTGATGCTGGTGGAAGGCAGCCCGCGCCATCCCCGAGGCCCACCTAGGCTGCATCCTCGGGTCATCCTCGCCGTGGACGCAGCGCAGCAGGAAAGGTGGAGCTGAAGGAGGGGCTGGGTGGATACTCCAGTTTGGCTCCAAGAAGGTTCTAGAGAGAGCAACGCTGGCAGGGTTGGGGAAGGGGCATCGGTTCCGTGGCTGCAGACGCAGGTAGACATTCACCTGCGTCACATGGGCCCCACAAGTCCAGCTGGGCCACAGGGAACAGGCACCCCAGGGTGGGACCCGACCCACTCTCCACCTGCCCAGTGGTACTGCCCACTCCGCCCTCAGTGTCTGGTCCAGGCAGAACTGTCTCCACTCGCAGGTGCTTCACGATGAGAAAAGAGCCAGCCTTGAGTCCAGCAGCACACACCCACCCAGGAAACCGCGGAAAGGAGAACAGGCGCGTAGACAGCAGGCAGAAGTGTGCACGTCAGAGAAAGAAGCAGGAGTGGGTTCCACACGCGGTTCTGTGTGATCGGCGCCGGCTCACGTGTGCTTTGCTCACCTGGGTGCACCTGTTTCTGCAGCGTCCACGTGTGATGGGCACTGTGGGAACAGCGGTGAGAACAGACGGAAGTGCTGCTCCCCCCCAGCTCCCCCCCCGCAGCGTGGGGAGGGCGGGGGAGGTGGGATGTTTGAGGGAATTTTTTAAAAACCAATGGTAAAAACAAGGAAATACAAATCATCTGACAGCACCTGGGAAAGAAATGGAAGAGAAAAATGAAATCTTTACAAAATTAAAGCCACTTTGGCAATTTCAAAAAAATAAGAATAGGCAGAGTGGAAAGCCCAGCGGGGAGCGCAGAAGACACACCAGACAGAGCGCACAAGGGGTCAGAAAGGCGCGAGTGCGGAGGTGACCCCGAGACGCCAAAGGATGTGGACGGGCCAGAAACACAGCAGAAGAGAAGTTTCCAAACTGCACACAGGCCAGAGTCTAAAGATTGAAATGTTAATGCCAAAAAGTTACTGGGCGTCTGGAGAAAGACCCTGTGGGCATCAGACGGTGGGAGTGAGTCACCCACCTACCCGGGAGGGCCGAGTGGGATCACCAGCCAGAAGTCGGGGACACCTCTGCTGAGGCCGAAGGGCGGGCGCGGAAGCGGTGCCCAGGGCCACAGAGCCCGACTCCACCAGCGCCACCGAGCTCAGAACGCCAAGCATTTGGGAGCAACCGAGGGTGGAGAGAAAGCAGCAGCTCCCCAGTGCTGCGAGGACAGGAGAGGACTCAGGCACAGGGGACAAATCTGTTTTGTTTAGTGAAACAAGACTGACCCTAAACCACGGAGAGAAGGCAAGCAGCGTAATCCTCCTCTCTGGCCCATACCCCTTGAGTGGACCACCAGGGACTCTGCCAAGACCCCCCACCCCACCAGCTTGCCCCCAGGCCACTGCTGTTCTGCTGCCACTCAGGGTCATTTCTGGAAGCCTAGAAGCCTTGTAGAGCCTCAGTTTCCCCATCTGTGAAGCGGAGGTAGTCGTAGCTCTGCCCTCCCAGGATTCCGGGCGAGGACGCAGGACGGTAGAAACACAGTGTGCCAGGCACACCACTTCCCTGCCGCAGTGACGGCGCCCACCAGTGTGGGTGAGCAACTGCCGCTCTCCAACCCCTGCCACTGCCGGCCACCATGGGGCACACCAGCCACTGCCCCCATCCCGTTGCTCCCCCTACCCCTCTATCCGTTCCCCCACGGAGGCTGACGATCCTGGGAAAAGCCCCCCACCTACTCCCAACCCATTTCCCCTGCCAGGATTTGTCCATTGGCTCCAGCCACTCTGCTCCCTCTGGGATCCTTCAGTGCCTTTTGGGGACCTCTGGAGAGCAGCCACCACGTCCCTGTGGCCAGAGGCTTCTACTCTGGCCACCCTGACCGGCAGCGTTACTTGTGGGCGGCTGAGTTTGGTCACGTCGGTGCCCTGCCAGACCCCAGGGGGCTCCCAGAGACCTGTCCTCAGACAGCCGGGGAGGCCCCTGGAAGAGCTCCGGACACATCTGTGAAAGGACAGGCAACAGTGGACAGGACAGACAGCCGCCGTGGGGACGGGTGTGCGCAGACTGACGGCCCCGCCCCACCCCAGGCAGGGGTGGGGGCCCAGGGGTTGGAGCCGCCCCACCCACAGCCCAGGGTTGGGGCAGGGGCCACACTGCCCCTGGGCTGGACTTGGTTGGAGCCGGACCCAGATGTCAGAATGGTCTAGAGCCGCGCCCAAACCTGGAGGTCACGCGGACCCCTCCCCATCCCGGTCCTGCGGGCTGCCTGGCAGAGGACCGGCTTCCGAACACTACCGGATTTTGTTTTGGAAGATGACTTTGCTTTCCACTTCCTGGTGCCCTTCTCCCCAACCTCCACCTCCTGCTCTGTGAGACCCACCATGCCCCCCTCCACCTGGGGTCCGACCTGGAGGCTTGCCCTGCGCCCCTGCCCTCCCGCTGGGCGCACCTCAGTGGGGTGGTGCAGCCCCTCCATCCGCAGCGGGAGTCCCCTGCGCCAGCCCTGCCCTGCCCATCCCCAGCTCCTCTCTGGGAGGGAACCGCCGCCGGGGGACTCGCCTGGCACTACTCACTCTTGGAGGCCCCCAGCTCCTGGTCCTGCTGGCCACCACAGGCCCTGCCGCTCACACGGAGTCCTCTCCTCTTTGCTTCCTAAGCTCCCTGGGTGACACCTCCATGCTGCCACCTCCTCCAGGAAGCCCACCACCACGCCTCCTTGCTGTGCTTCCTCCCCAGCACTGCTCCAGGGAGGGGGACACTTGGGAACCACAGAACCGAAGGCCGGTCATGGGAGTTGGGCAGGGCTCCTCCCAGCCTGGGGCTGGCGAGGAGGCGGGCTCCACAGTCATCGCCGGCCTCAGGTCACAGCAGCAGAGGAGAGAGCCCAGGTTTGGCTTTCCTGGGCGCTGGGCTGCGGAGATGCAGGAACACACGGGCTGCCAGGCACCTGGAGACCCCTCGGGGCTCCGGCAAACCAAAGCCCCTTTGTCCCCACATGGCCTGGGCTGTCGACGCCCTCTCACAAGCCCCTTGGGCTGCCCAGGTGGGCTCTGGAGGATCCGGCGGAGGGCGGGCCCTGGCCCGTGCCAGGTGTCCGCCTCCAGGCCTGCTCTGTGCTGCACAAACTTGTCTCCCGGGATTTTTCCACACGAAACACATCTCCCAGGGAAGCAACCGGTCTGATGAGCTGGGCGTTCCCACTCCACCCAGCGGGGTCCCCAAAGCCCTGTCCAGAGGCTGCCCGGCACAGCCGGGCCCGGGATGGAGCCCAGGACAACTCGACCGGCAGCAGTGGCCTCTGGAGTCAGCCAAGGGCCTGGTGGGATCTGGACCACTGGCAGGGTAGGCCTCCCGCCCCACCCTGCCACCCCCACCTGCCCGGGGACCCACCCCAGCCCTCACCGTTCAGGGGACCTCGCCTTCCCCTCTAACACCCTCCAGACTGCTGATCCCTACCCTCTAGCTGCTCCTCCTCGGTACTGACCTCACCCCCATGCTGCCTCCTGGTCCAGACCCCTCCCTACCCCCGCCTCTGCCCCCAGCCACCCCCCACCAAGGCACTGTCTTCAGGGGACCAGTGCTGAGGCAAGTGTCTAGGGGAGAAACTCAAGCCCGGGGCCAGGGACCAAGCAGAGGCAGAGGGAAGCACAGGTGACATGTTAAAACGCTCCGTCCCCCACTCCGGCCCTCCTAGGCTTACCCCAGCTCTCCAATCTACCAGGCGCTTGTCCTGGATGCCAGGCCTAAGCAGAGGACCTCAGAGCATGCCATCCAGGTCCTGGGCTGCTTGAGGGCTATCTCCTGGGGACAAGCCCTGCTTGGCCTGGCCTCCCCTCCCCTCCCCCTTCCCAGACTCCTGGGCCCCCATCCCAGCCCCTGCCCCCACTGACTCCTGGGCCCTGATCCCACCTCCTGTCCCCCCCAGACTCCTGGGCCCTGATCCCAGCCCCTGTCCCCCCCGGACTCCTGGGCCCCCATCCCAGCCCCTGTCTCCCAGACTCCTGGGCCCTGATCCCACCTCCTGTCCCCCCGCCAGACTCCTGGGCCCTAATCCCAGCCCCTGTCTCCCCCAGACTCCTGGGCTCTTTTCCGCACACCCCAGCCCCTGCCCCCAGCCTGGCAGGCACTGACATGAGTCCAGACCCCTCTGAGTCAACCCCCTGGGGCCACCCCGCCTGCTGCCCTGACTCATGTGCTGGGAACGGCCTCCCACCCCAGGCCTGGGGGCTGGAGCCAGACTGCCGGGGTCCCAGGAGCCAGGAGGGTCCAGCTGGCCTTGCCCGGTCCTCACGGTTGGGCTGCCTTGGAGGTTGCCTGGTCCTTGGAGCTACCTAGAGCCCCAGACTCCTAGGCAGTGAGACACCTTCCCCTCAGGCTGGGAGGTAGCAGGCCTCAGCCTTCCCCAAAGGCACCCCAGCAACGCAGGGGGCTGGTCGGCCACTGGCACCCCAGCAGGAGGCTGACAGCGAGGACCCAGGCCCCGTGGTCCTGTCCTGAGACAGAGAAAAGGAGGCAGGAGGCCAGGCTGGGACCTGGGGCCATGCAGGGCCTGTTCTTCCGCCCAAACTCCACCTTAAGCAGGCAGCAGCCCCTCCCTCCCACCTGGCCCAGGTATCCCCGCCCCCAGCTGAGCTCAGGGCCAGGCCAGCGTCTGTCTCCAGGCTGGCTCTGGGTGCGGCCGGCCAGGGGGAAGTGGGGAGGGAACTCTGGGGACAGGGCCTCAAGGAACAAGACTGCGAAGACAGTTTGGGTCGGAGGCGGAGGGAAGGTGGTGCTGAGGCTGGTCCCCGCACCCCTGCTGCCATGCAGGACGGTAACTTCCTGCTGTCCGCCCTGCAGCCGGAGGCTGGCGTGTGCTCCCTGGCCCTGCCCTCGGACCTGCAGCTGGACCGCCGGGGAGCAGAGGGGCCAGAGGCGGAGCGACTGCGGGCAGCCCGCGTCCAGGAGCAGGTCCGAGCCCGCCTTCTGCAGCTGGGCCAGCAGCCGAGGCACAATGGGGCCACCGAGGTGGAGGCCGAGGCAGCCAGAGGTAGGCCAACACCACAAGGTGCTGGGCAGGAGGGATGGCGGTGGCAGGCAGAGGTGGCCGCCCCAGGGTGGCGGTGCAAGGGGCAGAGGCCACGGCAGCGGGCGGCTCCGGGTTCAGCTCCTGACTCACCTAGGCCGCGCACTGAGTCACCCGCCCCGCCCCAACGGGCGGGGGAACCCACGGGTGGGGCTGCTCCACCCCAGTGGGGACCCCTGGGTCCTCCTGGGATGAGCCCAGCTGGGACCCCCCTGTCCCCACAGCCTCAGGCCCTCCCTGTGGGGAGGACTGGGTCGGGGCATGGTCCATGGCGGGCAGGACAGGCCCATCTGTCTGCAAACCCAAGATACGCACACACCCAGCCCCACACAGCACAGGCTCATGCACGGTCTCGGTGACACGACACAGACCCTCAGACAACAACCTCCTGCCTACAAGCCCCCTACACTCCACAGGAATGAGCAGATCAGAAACGGGGCGGGGGGTGTCTCAGAAGTCCTGGAGGAGCGCCAAGGCCTGTCTGGACCAGGGGCTCCCTGCGGAATTGCAGAGGGAGGGCCCGGCTGGAGTGACCCAGATATTCCCCATGAGAACAGCAGATGGGGCAGTGCCCCTGAGAGCCAGCCAGACCCACCCAGGCAGGAGCCCTGGCCCCACTGGGGGTGCGGGGACACTCGTGCCTGTGTGTGTCAAAGTATCACACAGACCGTGAGTTCAGGGCAGTCATTCTAGAAAGGTCATTTCCTCCCTTGCCAGGCTACAGCAGCAGGGATTATGGTTAGACAGTAAGATGGACCTCCCACAATGTCAGGGGCCCAGACCGAGTCACCGTGGTCCACGTGATGTTTGGGGGACCTGCCTAGGACTGGGAGCACAGGGCCGGGGAGGCCCGGATTGCTGCGTCCTCCTCCCTGGGCCTCAGCCTTGCTGGCGACTAGATTGGTGCCCAGGGGTCACAGGGTGGAGGAGGGTTAATTACCACCCTGGCCGCCCTGCCAATTAGGGGGAGGTGGATTATAATTTGGGGGTGGGGGTAAGGTCCCTGGGCGGGGGCGTGTCCCCCCAGGCTTGGCCTCACTAGCGTCAGAAGCCTCATTAACCAGGGTGGGTCTGGAGCTTGCTGGGGGGCTCACAGACCGTCTGGCTCCTGGGCAGAGTCGGGGGAGGGCCCAGGGGCCCTCAGGCAGGTTCCTGGCCTGTATCCAGCTCACCCGACGCACCCCTCTGTCCACTCCGCACCCACTCACCTATTCATCCAGCTGCCCACTGGCCATCACCCATGTGACCACCCTCTCTCACCACCCACTCTCCCATCCCTCCGCCCACCCACCTGTCTGTCCGCTCACCGTGGAGTTGGGCGCCTCAGCAGCCCTGGGCTCATGTGTGCTGCACAGGGTGGGTGTGGCACCTGCCTTGGGCACTGCCATCAGGGCAGACTGGTCCAGGGAAACAGTGTGTCCTTGGCCAGCACACTGTCACTCCCCTGTGGCTGTGGCACAGAGGGGTCTGGGCAGGAGAGGAGCTCCAAGAGGTCAGTGTAGGCCGGGGTAGGCTTGGCTGCCTTCCTGGAGGAGGGAGCTGGGTGCTGTGCCCTGGCAGGGATTGGAGAGCTGACAGAGGAGTCCCTGGCACATCGCCCAGGCAGCCAGAGTCACAGATGTTTCCCCTGACCCCTGGAGGAAACAAGGCCAAGGCAGAGACGGGAAGGCCACTGCCCAGAAGCCCACCCGGGCCCCCTGCCTGAGATCCAAGGCTGCCCCTGGGGCTATGAGTAGAGACATCTGGCGAGGGCAGGCAGGGCCAGCGTTTTGCTGTCTGGACCAGAAGGGCTATCACTGTCCCTGTCCACAGGCACGTTCAGGGGTCAGTACCACACCCTGCAGACTGGCTTCAGCTCGCGCTCTCAGGGCCTGAGCGGGGACAAGACCTCGGTGAGTGACGGGCCTGGCCGGAGTGGGCACAGCCTGAGCTCTGCAGACCAGAGAGTGGGAGGCTCTGCGGTGAGGCTGGGGGCTGCAGGGTCAGAGCGGGAGTGGGTGCAGGTGAGCCCTGGACACCCCCTCACTGCCCTCCCCACTTCTCTCCCCCGACAGACCTTCCGGCCCATCGCCAAGCCAGCCTACGGCCCGGCCTCCTGGTCCTCTCGCTCGGCCGTAGACCTGAGCAGCAGTCAGAGGCTGAGCTCTGCTCCCAACGGGGGCAGCACCTTCGGGGCTGTGGGGTATGGGGGCACCCAGCCTACCCCGCACATGCCCACCAGGCCTGTGTCTTTCCACGAGCGCGGTGGGGTCGGGAGCCGGGCCGACTATGACACCTTGTCACTGCGCTCCCTGAGGCTGGGGGCTGGGGGCCTGGACGACCGCTACAGTGTGGCGTCTGAGCAGCTGGAGCCTGCAGCTGCCTCCACCTACAGGGCTTTTGCTTACGAGCGCCGGGCCAGCTCCAGCTCAGGCCGGGTGGCGGGGCTGGACTGGCCGGAGGCCCCCGAGGGCCCTCCATGCCGGACCATCCGTGCCCCCGCCATGCGGACCTTGCAGCGATTCCAGAGCAGCCACCGAAGCCGTGGCGGGGCTGGGACGGTGCCACCGGGGGCCGTCCTGGAGCCTGTGGCCCGAGCACCGTCTGTGCGCAGCCTTAGCCTCAGCCTGGCTGACTCAGGCCACCTGCCCGACGTGCGTGGGCTGGACACCTACTGCGGCCACCGCTCCCTGCAGAGGCTCAGCAGTGGGTGAGCAGCCGGGCCTGGCACAGGGAGGGGCTTTTGCCAGGCTGTGACCTGCACCCGAGGTTACCCTGACCCCTGACCCCTGGCTCTGCAGTTTTGATGACATTGACCTGCCCTCAGCGGTCAAGTACCTCATGGCTTCAGACCCCAACCTGCAGGTGCTGGGAGCAGCCTACATCCAGCACAGGTGCTACAGTGATGCCGCGGCCAAGAAGCAGGTGACTGGCCCCGGCCACCCGCCCCCAGCAGCCACCCTGCCAGCCCCCACCTCTCACTGACCTCCGACCCCAGCCACCCCCCTCCAGCAGCTACCCTGCCAGCCCCCCACTTCTCACTGACGTCTGGCCCCAGCCCCCCCCCAGCAGCTACTCTGCCAGCCCCCCACCTCTCACTGACTTCTGGCCCCCGGCCACCCCTCGCCGATCCCCAAGTGACTGGGAAGCCCCCACCCTGTGCAGAGCCCCCTCAGTGGAAGATGGGTGAGAGGATGCAATTTGCATACATCTGCATACACCTGCACATGCCTACATACATTAGCACGTGTGTAATGTCTGCGCATGTCTCCACACCTGCACAGTCTGCATCTTCACACGTGTGTGCATACCCTGTCCCTGTGCCCGCAGGCCCGCAGCCTTCAGGCCATACCCCGGCTGGTGAAGCTCTTCAACCACGCCAACCAGGAGGTGCAGCGCCACGCCACCGGTGCCATGCGCAACCTCATCTATGACAACACAGACAACAAGCTGGCCCTGGTGGAGGAGAACGGGATATTCGAGCTGCTGCGGACACTGCGGGAGCAGGACGACGAGCTGCGCAAGAACGTCACAGGTACCACTTGTCCCCCCCAGCCTGTCTGTCTTCTCCGCCTGTCCCCCTCCGCCTGTCCCCCTCTGCCTGTTCCCCTTCTGCCTCCACCTATCCCCCCTCTGCCTGTCCCCCCCAGCCTGTGCCCTCTTCTGCCCATCCCCTCTGGCCCGCCTGTGTCCCATGGTCTGCCAGCCCCACCCTCTGCCTGTCCCCTCCTCTGCTGTGTTCTCTCTTGCTTGGTCCCATCCCTGTAGCCCACAAGACACCCTCACATCTCCCCAGTGGGGTTTTTGGATAAAGCACAAACCCCCGGCCAGCCCTAGGGGAAGGGGAGCCCCCTCCCCACCATCCCCAGAAAAACAGAGGGCAGCTGGGGGTGATCCTGACGGCAGCCCCGGCCCCACTTGCCCAGGGATTCTGTGGAACCTTTCATCCAGCGACCACCTGAAGGACCGCCTGGCCCGTGACACGCTGGAACAGCTCACAGACCTGGTGCTGAGCCCCCTGTCAGGGGCTGGGGGCCCCCCCCTCATCCAGCAGAACGCTTCTGAGGCTGAGATCTTCTACAACGCTACCGGCTTCCTCAGGTGCGCTGGGCGGGCGTTGGTAGCAGAGGCTGTGCTGGGGGGGTGAGAAGATGCGTCTTCATCTGAGGCCTAGATGACCAGGTGCAGCCAGCGGGAGGGGCTGGGAGCAGGGCACAGTCCGGAGGACGCAGGGACTGGGGCAGGACGGGGGACAGGCCAGGTGTGGCCACCAGGTGTGGCTGTGGTTGGGCGTCAGCAGACTTGGGGGGCTGCGGGCTCAGGTTTCATTAAATCTGGGACCTGATCTGACATTCGTAGCCCGCCCACCACAAGGAGTGGGTTGGGGGATGGGAGGTCAGTGAGGCCAGGAGCAGGAGGCATGGACGGGCACTCGGGGACCCCAGCCCTAGGTGAGGTCTGGGATGGGGGGCTCTGATCTGCCTCGGTCCCCAGGAACCTCAGCTCAGCCTCGCAGGCCACCCGCCAGAAGATGCGCGAGTGCCACGGCTTGGTGGACGCCCTGGTCACCTACATCAACCACGCCCTGGACGTGGGCAAGTGCGAGGACAAGGTGAGGGAGGCCCTCTCCGGGGCCCAGGTGTGCCAGGGGGCCACTCTGACTACCTGCCCCCCTCCCCAGAGCGTGGAGAACGCCGTGTGCGTGCTGCGGAACCTGTCCTACCGCCTGTATGACGAGATGCCACCTTCCGCCCTGCAGCGGCTGGAGGGCCGAGGCCGCAGGGACATGGCAGGGGCGCCACCCGGTGAGGTGGTGGGCTGCTTCACGCCACAGAGCCGGCGGCTGCGTGAGGTGGGTCCTGGCCTGGGCAGGTTGGGGGCGGGGGTGGCCAGCCACCGACACGCTGACCCACGATGTCCTCCTGAGCAGCTGCCACTGACGGCCGACGCACTCACCTTTGCTGAGGTGTCCAAGGACCCCAAGGGCCTGGAGTGGCTGTGGAGTCCCCAGATTGTGGGGCTGTACAACCGGCTGCTGCAGCGCTGTGAGCTCAACCGCCACACGACGGAGGCCGCGGCCGGGGCGCTGCAGAACATCACCGCGGGAGACCGCAGGGTGGGCCTGGGCTGGGGAAGAGGCCTGAGGCAGAGCCTGCCCCCAGGGGTCACAGTCTGGCGGGGAGGGGTAGTGAGAGGGAGGCGGCATCTGAGGTCAGCATCCAGCACATGTGCCTTGGGCCATGTGTGGATGGGGCTCCCCATGGGGGTCAGGGAGGCTCCCAATCTGGGTCACGGCTGACAGGGCCCGAGCTTGGGGAACGGCAGAAGCAGAGACCCCTTGGTGGCAGCAGGAGGCAGAGAAGCTGTTCAGGACCTCCGGTTGGACCTGAGGGTCAGGGGCCTTCGCTCACACCCTGTCCCCACAGTGGGCTGGCGTGCTGAGCCGCCTGGCCCTGGAGCAGGAACGCATCCTGAACCCCCTGCTGGACCGTGTTCGGACCGCAGACCACCACCAGCTGCGCTCGCTGACCGGCCTCATCCGAAACCTATCTCGGAATGCCAGGAACAAGGACGAGATGTGTGAGTCGGGCCGCCCTCAGCACGCCTAGATGGGCGTACACCCGGACGTGGCCTTCTCCCTGCTGCTGTCTCCTCCGCTAGGCGGAGCACACAGGCTCACCAGCTGCCTGGGGAGGCAAGGGGCCCAGGTGCAGGTAGCCGGGAGTGGGGGTGAGGACTGACCTCCTGACCACCCGGCAGCCACGAAGGTCGTGAGCCACCTGATCGAGAAGCTCCCTGGCAGCGTGGGTGAGAAGTCGCCCCCAGCTGACGTGCTGGTCAACATCATAGCTGTGCTCAACAATCTGGTGGTCGCCAGTCCTATCGCTGCCCGAGACCTGCTCTACTTTGACGGGCTCCGAAAGCTCATCTTCATCAAGAAGAAGCGGGACAGGTGAGGCGACCCTGTGACCCTGCAGCAGCCTGGCAGGGCTCTCTGGCCCACCCAGCCTTCTGGCCATGTGTGTCACCTCCTGACTCCCCCCACCCCCAGCCCGGACAGTGAGAAGTCCTCCCGGGCAGCCTCCAGCCTCTTGGCCAACCTGTGGCAGTACAACAAGCTCCACCGCGACTTCCGGGCGGTACGTTCCTAGAGCCCAGGGCAAGCAGGGCCGCGGGGTGTGGGCCTTGAGTGCAGGGCACGGGGAGGGCCCATGTTGGGGAGGGCTGTGGAGCAGGAGGCTCAGCAAGAAGGTAGAGGGAAAATGGAGACCAGGGATCCGGGAACGAGGGGTCTGTGCCACGCCAAGCACACTGGGTGGCACAGCGGGGCACAGGGAGGGCAGGCCCCATGGGCAGGCGTGCACCCTGACTCCCGGCCCCTCACCACAGAAGGGCTATCGGAAGGAGGACTTCCTGGGCCCATAGGCAAGACCTCCTGGAGGAGGAGAAGATGATGTGGCCCAGCCTCCGAGGGACAGGCTCAGCTCTGCCACGCCAGCCTGGCCTGGAGGAGAAGGCTGACGCCAAGGGGCCTCTTACCGGAGCTCTATGCAATCTGAGAGGCCTAAGCCACCGGGAGAGGTGGGGGCTCACAGCTGGGGACTTGGCTTCCGCAGGGCAGGGGGTGGGGCAGGGCTTGAGGCAGCTTGGGTGCGTGGGGCGGTGACCTGGGCACATTGGCAGAGGTGGGGCCAGCCATGGCCTGGCAGCACCATGAGGCAGCTGGCACAGAAATAAAGATGGCAATGAACACATCCACTGCCCCACACGCTTCCACAGCTGCCCCACCTGGGTGGCCGGTCCTGGGACTTGCAGTGTCCCCAAGCAGTGTCCCCAAGTGCACCCACCTGCCCCAAGGACACTCACAGCCTGAGCTCACACACAAGCCTCCCAAGGTCTGAGGACCCGGGACAGGGATGGAGCGTCCAGCAGAGGGGCGCTGGCTCTGCAGGGCGGAGAGGGTAGAGGGACAGACAGATGGCAGAGACAGCCTCAGTGCACCCCAGGCACAACTGCAGCAGAACTGGGGGCCTGGTGAGCAGAGTGGCCGGAGGCAGGGCTGCCTCCTACAGCAGTCACCTGGTAAATGCACACAACACCCTCTCTGCCCACCACGGGCGGCACCGGGGAACTCAGGTCTGCCCCCTGCACCTGAAGATGCCCTGGCCACCGAGGCTTGGAGTCCAGTAGGCTCTGGGACATCCCCACCTTACCCAGAGCCAGGCCATTTGGTTGTGAAGCTACTGTTGGTATCTTTACAACAAAAAGCTTCCGCAAAGCTCAGAACTGGAGGTCAGAACTGGACATCCCTCCAGGACGTGCCCAGATCGGAGGGAGACTGGGGACGTCACACCCCCCAAGCAGGGGCCAGGCAGGGAGACTGGAGGACCTGAGCTACTCAGAATGGAGGACAGGCAGACATGGTGACTGGCTGGCACAGTGGATGAGAAGGGGCGTGGAGAGCCCAGAGGGCAGCCAAAGGGAGGCTGAGGGGGCTCTGCCCAGGACAGTGCAGGCCCCTTCCACCCCAGGAGAGGATAGCCAGGCCCAGGCAGAATCCAAAACAACTTTATTTTCTGGCATTAGGAGGAAGCTCGGGTCAGACCCCTTCCTGAGGGTCCAGGCTACAGGATGGGGTCCTGGTCCTGCCTATTGCAGAAACGACCCACCTGCCTCTGCCCCAAGATGTCCCTGGTGATCCTGCACTCAGAGGTGGTGTGGGGGCTACACGTCATCCTCAGACACCAAGCAGTAGAAGTCCGTGCGGGCACTGTAGTTTCGGGAGCCGAGGTCCGAGACGTCCACTTCACTGCCCTGGCCCTCTCCCAGCGAGACCCCACTTGCACGCGGCGGAGCTGATGGCCCCCCAAAGACAGGACCTCGGACACCTGGGGAGGGGATGTGGTGACCCCTGAGGCTGGGCTGTCCACAGTCCGCCTTCCCTGGGGCCACTGCCCTGGGGTCAGTCCCTGCTCACCCCTGCCATGGGGCCATGTGAGGTTCAGAAAGTCCCCAGGCAAGCCTTGGGCCTGAGCACCTCCAGGGGAGAGGCAGTGAGGGATTCCAGGAGACATCAAGCCTGTCCCAGGGCTGCAGGGCGCTCAATGCTGGGAACATGTCCCTTTCTGGGCCCCCTGCCCTGCGCCTGCCCATCCACCCCAGGCTGAGCTGCTTGGGTCAGAAGTGGGCTGGGTGGGCATACCCAGGTCTCCCTCCGGGTCGGGATCCAGCTCTGGATCCAAGGCCCGGCCCTCCGGGACACAGCCTCGAACAATCAGCATGGGATCCTTGTCGTCTTGCAGCTGGGTCTGGGGGTCTCCCTCTACCGGCCTGTATTGCACCTTCCGCGGCAGGGCCAGCTGCAGCTCTTTCCAGAAGTCGGAGGAAGGCGTCTGGGGGCCAGGTTGGGGCCATTTGCGTGTGAACACACGGGAGGGGTGCAAATGGAAGCCCCTGGCAGCCCTGGACCCAGGAGCACTACCTGCAGGGGACCCACGGTTGCCACCGCCGCACCTGTTCTCTCCTCTGGGGCAGGCCACAGAACCTCCCTCAGAGCCCACTCACAAAGCCCCCAGCCACAGCGCGCCCGCTGCCCCCGCGCCCTCCAGCACCCCAGCCCCCGCCCTGGCCCGACCAAGCCCCGCACCACGGAGCCGGGCCTCCAGAGCAGCAAGGTCACCAGGTGGCGGTGCTGGCGCAGCAGGCGGAGCGCGAGGTGCGCAGGGTCGCGCCTCTGGCCCTCGAAGGTGATGAAGATGGGTCTTCGCGTGAGCTCCAGCAGCCGGCACAGGCCCTCCCTGCGGGGCGGGACCGTCAGCTGGGGCGCGGCTGGGGCCCGCCCAACCCCGCGCGGGACGCACCGGAAGCTGTGGCTGCACCAGGCCCGGCCCAGGAAGGCGTCCGAAAGCACCACGATGAGGCGGCGGCAGCGGCTCAGGTTCACCAGGAGGTCGGCCGAGGGCTCTGCGGGAACCAGGCGTCAGACCGGCCCGGGCGAGGCGGGCGCCGGAAGCTACGAGGACGCGGGCCCTGAGCGGCGGGGCGGGGCCTAAAGGTGGCGTGGCCGGGGCGGGGCCTGAGTGGCGGGGCCTGCTGGTGGCGGGGGCGGGGCCGTACCTGCGCGGGGCAGCAGGTCGCGGTCGTCCAGGAAGAGCTTGTAGCCCCGACGCCGCTCCAGCTGCGGCTTCAGGATGAAGTTCACGAACTTGCGGTCTTCAGGGCAGTCGCTGTAGGAGACGTAGGCGTCGTAGAGCTTCCCGTCTGCAGACGGCGGCCAGTCAGCGCGGCCGCCCCCGGGCCCCCAGCGTTCGGCTCCCCCAGCCCCCTCCCACAGGTGCGCTCCTGCCACCGGCTCTGACCCCTCCCGTTCCACCGACCCGGCCCTGCGCCCTCGTGCGCCCACGGAGCCCTCCAGGGGTGACGTCTTCCCACCCTGCCCCGCCCCCACGCAGAACTGAGCCCGGCTGGCCCTCCCGCCCGCGGGCCCGCGCACCGTTCATCTCCACCTCCCCGTGCGTGTCTTGATACCAGAGCAGCACGTTCAGGCGGCACTTGACGTAGAGCAGCGCGGCCAGCAGCAGCGCCAGCAGGACGAGGAGGGAGGCCAGCACCGCTGCCAGGTGGCCTGCTGGGCCTGTGGGCGGGTCGCCTGAGCACTGCCAGCACCCTCCAGCCTCAGATTCCTGCATCCCAGGTCCCCTCCCACCCTCTACCCGGGGCACCCCCATCACCAGCTCTGCGCAGAGTGAAGGAGGAGGAGCTGGCGTTCTGGATGGAACAGGTGAAGGCCCCGTAGTCCTCAGCACCGGTCAAGTTGACCCCCAGAACACTGGACACAAGCGCCTCTGACAAGTTAGGCTTGACCCTGGAGATACCAAGCCCCACCCTCTCACCTGAGGCCCGAGAGCATCCGTGGACACCCAGAGCCCCGCCTGTGGGGACTCACCCAGAGAGGCCACTGATTTGGGCTTCCTGGGTGGTTCTTGGGCCATAAGCTAAGAGAAGTGACCAGAACCTGGAGAGGATGTGGGTCTGTTTCAGGACAGTCACCCCAGGCCCGGACCTGGGGCCTGCGGGTCTTCTGATCTGGGCTTGGCCGATGGTCAATGTTCGTTCAGCCTCTAGGACACCGCTGACACCCACAGCCCTGGGGAGTCTCAGGGGCCACACAAACCCCAAGGTCTGTCCCTGGGGTCACTGACCATCCCCACCTGTGTCCACAGCAGCACTCCAGCCAGTCACTACCCATCCCATTTCCAGGTGGTTCTAGACCAGGCGTACGTGAGGCTGCTGGCCATGGTCTGTCCAGATGGTCCCTCTAACCCTGGACACCCCGGTCTCTTACCAGGAATACTCGTGGAGGCTGTAGTGGCTTCTGTTGCCCAGGGGAAGCCCATCTTTCAGCCACTGGACGGAAGGCAGGGGGCAGCGAGGCCCAGAGACCACCCAAGCCGTGCAGTTCAGAGCAACAGCACTGCCCAGGGCAGGCCCCAGAACCTGGTCTTCAGAGGGGGAGAGGAAGTCAGGGGCCCTATCACAGATACCTGAAGAAAGAGAACACAGCAGGTCAGCATGCCAAGATACCAGACCCTGCCCATCCCAGATAGTCAGTGGTGCGGGAAGAAGCAAGGTGGCAAGTCACTGTGTGGCCTGGTGGTCACACCATGGCTATCATGAGTACCAGGGGCAAGGGCCCAGTACTTGGCACGTTTTCCCCCAGCGGTGGTCAGAACTTGTGTGTGCTGCTTGCCCTGCCTGTGACTGCCCTGTGCTCAGAGGGGACACCTGCGTGGGAGGCAGCATCCAGGGTCACAGTTGAGCTGACCCAGCCCTGCCATACAGGGCCCATCTGGCTGCTGATTCACCCGGGACATGCATCCAGCCCTTCCATTTCCCATGTGTACCTGTTGCCCACCTTAGAGGAGGGCCAGGCCCTGTACCTTCAGCCCACCTGCCTCTGCTGGGGGAGCTGCAGGGAGTGTGGGCACATGTGGGTTTGGGGGGCTCAAGAGGGTGGCAGAGCTGGAACCTTGGGCTCGGGGGCCCTCTGCTCCTGGCCACAGGCAAGCCCTCCCTACCTCCCCAAGGCCTGAACGTTCTCATCTTTGCATCAGGGTGGTGAGCCCTAGTGGAGTAGACCGCCCTCTTCTTGGTAGATTGTGGTCTCCTACCAGCCTCCATCCAACCCCAGTGGCCCACCAGTGCCCACTCCTGGCATTCCTGGGCCTTACTGACCCCCACGAGCCTGGGCTGGAGGACTTGGGCAGGAGAGGGCTCAGGGCCCACCCACACCGTCGGCCCTGGGTTCAGGACCAAGGGCACAAGGGAGGGCTGAGCAGAGGCCTTTGTACCTCCGGCACACAGCCAAGCAGAGAGCCTGGGTAAGAGCAGGGAGCGTGGTGACGGGCAGCCTGAGGGACAAGAGGTGGGAGTGGGACTCGCACCTGTCCCTCTCTGACCTGCCTACCTGCCATGGGTCTGGCTGGGGTGTCCTCACGGCAGGCTGAGCACCGGTGCCACCCCCAGCTCCACAGGGCTCCTTGGCAGAGCAGACTGGTGCACCAAGGTCTGGCAGGATTCCTCTCTGCCCTTGTGGTCGGTTGGACAGGGCACCTGGATGGGTCAGAGGCTGCCGCCATCCCCAGGGAACAAGTTAAACAGGAACAGGATGAGTTAACTAGTAACCATCGGCCACAGACAGTCTGGCCCTGCATCAGGTACCACCCTACCAGCCTCGTGGCTGCCAGCAGGACTCTCAAATGCCAGCCTGGGGTTGCTTTGAGCCCCTTACCCAGGCCCAGAATAGGGACCACCTCATGAGGCTCAGGGACACAGGACAACCTCCACCCACCCCAGGGCCACCATGATGGCCGGGGGAGCACAGTGGCCATGCACCAGGGGGACCCGTCCCACAAGGCAGCCATTGGCTTCATTCCTGGCAGGGCTGCCACACACAGGTGGGTACTGCAGTACCCATGACAGCCAGGCCCTGGGGGGCCAGGGGATGAGCAACGTGCCCCCCACAGCAGGGAAGGTGCCCAGCTGCCTGGCTCTGGCCTACACTTGCTCCCAGCTGTGGGCTTCTGTTCTGGGCACAGTCAAGAGTGCACACATGCACGCAGGTGCGGGACACCTGCAGACACCCTGAGCTCAGCTACAGGGTGAGACTGGCTGAGAGGGGCCAGTCTGAAGGGTCCCACTCCCATTCCCTCTCCATGACCTGACTTGTCTGTTCCAAACCCAGAGACTTTGTCCATATTGTTCTGTCCAGCTCTCCGTTGGAAGCCCCTGCCCCACCCAGAGGTGATGTTTCTCCTGTGCGGGGCCCAGGACCATTCCCAGCCATGTCCCTCGTGACTCATAGAGCTCAGCAGTGATGTGGCTGCAAGGAGGAGGTGCCCCGGGCCCTGGGGTCTCCTCCTCCCTGGGCACCCCAGGCTCACCCCCCATTTCTCCCACAGGCATTGCATGAGTACCTCCAACCATCCCTGCTACATGGACACACGGGGAGTGGGGCACAAGGATTGGGCCCCAGGCTTTGTGACCGGCTCCCTGGGATGTCTCCATCCCTAAGGCCCCAGAGGCTTTGGCAGGGAAAACCCTTAGTTTGCCCCAATCCTGTTCCTTCTGCACAGGGTGAGGCACAGCCAAAGCCCCAGGTTTGGCTGGGTTACAATTTCCACAGGAACTGATGGAGCCTGAGGTGTGTTCCCTGGGGCATGGGCAAGGCATCCTTGCAGAAGCCCTTTGGGGTGGTGGACAGTCCCAGGGAAGTCCTTGAAGCAGGAGCACTGCCCACTTGGGGACTGTAAGAGACACTCCCCAGTGCAGCCAGCACTCACAGCATGCCCAGCAGGTCCCAGGCATCCCCTGCAGTGGCCTCTCAACCTCCCCCAGCTCAGACCTCGCACCCCTGCAGAGGCAGCCTCAGACTCTTCTTTCTGAAAGTCAAGGCCACAGTGCTAGGATGTGAGTACAGCAAGCACCAGGTTCCCTCCCCTGCACACCCTGCCCTACATACCCCTACACACAGCCCTCTGGCCCATGCACACCTGCACCAAGGTCCACGCTCTAGCCCTTTAGCACCTTGTGTGCCTCCCGGGCACACAGGACACTTGGAACCCCTCTTGAAAAGCGCAGGGCCACAGGCACCCCACAGCCCACACACTGTATCTCACACCTCCCCTTGGCCACCAGTGCCACACAGGCAGCCTCCCGCTGCCCTCACTCTCTCATACACACACGTGCACACACATGCGCATGTGCCCCGTGTGCTACAGGCCTCCCCTCCCCAGACCTGGCTCTAAGGACGGGCTCTGACACAGGCTCGCTCAGAGGAGCAGAGAGGGCACAGTCACCTGGTTCCAGCTCTTTCCTCCTGGGAAGAGATGGCGGTCACGGGTGTGCATTTGGGAGCAAACTCTCCCCTCGGCGGGGCCCCAGGCAGCGTCCACGGCACGGCAGCTGCCAAGGATCCACTACGAAGCACAGTGAGGACCTGGCTTTTGTTTATGTATATTTTAATCAGAACTTTCCCCCGTAGCTTCCTGGCCTTGCAGTCACATCCTCTCCTGAACCTAAACCCCACCCAGGCACCCACCCCTTCCCCGGCAGGCGGGCAGTTGGTGGTTCTCCCCCGCCTGCCCCGGCTCTTCCTGTAGCTCTGAGTCAGGCAGCTCCTTCCTCTGCGTCCCACCCAGCCCAGCAGGCACTGCACTCTCCCCTGTGCAGGGTATGGGGGGGATGCTCAGAGGGGCAGGGGCCGGGGGGATGTAGGGGGGTCCTGCACACACACAAGGAGGACCAGCGGCAGCGCAGCCTGCTTCCTGGACACCCCCGTGACGCCACACTCAACATTCAGAAGGGAGACATCCATGTCCCTCCAGGCCCAAGTGAGCACTCCTGACCTGCAGGGGGTAGGGGGGGCAGATTCAGAAATTTCCAGCCCACAATGGGGCCTCAAGCAGGGCTCTTCTGCCATCTGCCCATCTCCGAAGCGTGTCTCCCAGATGGGCTAGTGGCTGCAGGCAGCTGTGGCATCTAGTGGACCCTAGCTCCAGGCTGGGTGTGCTGGGGTGAGAGGGCAGTGCCCTGTTCCAGATAAGGAAGCAAACACAGGAGGCCATGGCAGAGGCTCTGAGCAAGGTGAGGGGCAGCTGGCATCTCCTGTTGTCATCACTGACCCCCCACTCCCAGATTGACTCAGGGCCCAGTGACCAGGGGCTGGTATTGCCCATAGAATCAGACAGGGGTCTCCTTCAGTCCCTGGCACCTTCCTGACCCGCACAGGAGCAGGGCTTCGTCCTAGAGGGGTGCCCACCATCCTCCCTGCCCAGTAGAAGAGCACCCTTAAAGCAGCGGCTTTGCCACAGCCTGATCTGACCGCGGAGCCCTGCTCAGACAGACTCCCTGTGACCTGGCATTCAACCTTGGGTGAAGGTGCACCTTGGGCTCAGAGTTGCAAAGAGCTGGAGAGGACAGCACTCCTCCCCCAGGGGCCTCAGCTGCCTCGGCACACTTTGCAGGTGCCTCAGTGGGCCCTCCTGAGTGCCAATGCACCTTCCAAGGGGTAGTGCTGTGTTCCCCACACTGCAGGTCAGGAAGTTGAGGCACAGCTCGGAAGGAAGTGCAGAGGCAGGTCCTCCAGCCAGAGGCCCCGCCCCCAACCCGCCTCCCCGCCCCCTGGAGCTGCTGCCAACCCTCCGCTCTGCGCGCTAGGCTGTGTCACCATCTCTTGGGGCTGGCTTGACGTGACTTGACGCCCCCCTGTGCTAACGCCCCCCGCCCCGTCCTACCCCTCCCCCTGCCAAGTGCACTCCCCAGGGCGACCGGAATCTAAGTGCAAGCCTCGCCCCTCGGTCACCCTGCACTGCCCACCACACTTTGTCGTTCCTAGAAAGCGCCAGCGCCTCCTGCTCTCAGGCCCCGCACTGGCTGCGCGCGGGGCGAGCCTCTGGGACGGCCTGGTCCCCGACCAGCGCTCCCTTCTCTCCTCGCCCCTGTCGGGTTCGCTGCTCAGCACCCCGCAATCTCTGAGCGTCTCCCTCTTGTCTCGGACACGCCGCCCCTCCGCTCCTGGCGCGTGCCAAGACCCCGCACGTCTCTCCTGAAGGAAGGAACGTGCGTGAAAGGCTGCAGCCCGCGCGCCCAGCGGCTCCGTCTCGCTTCCCCGGGCCACGACGACCAGCTCTCCCCCACCAGGCTCCACATCCCGCGCTCCGCTCACTGCGGGATGACGGCCTTGCTGCCCTCACCCTCGGGGTGCTGTGAGCGGGCGGCTCGGGAACGCGCACGGAGGCCGAGGAGCGCGCGGACGGCGAATGTTGGCGCGCACCGAGGCGGGGACGCGGGTGACTGGTCGGGCGCCGCGAGGGCAGCAGAGGGCGCAAGCTCCTCCGCCGCCGGCGCCTCAGGAAGCCTCAGGCCTGGGGTCCGGGCTTGTGGGGCGGAGGTGGGGTCCCTGCGCGCCTCGGCGCTCCTCGCCCCTCCGCTCTCCTGCGCTGAGGGTTCACCAGAAAGCCACGGGCCACGTCGGGCAGAGCGGAAAGGGCGGCCCCCTGGCCCCTTCCCCCGAAGCCGCGAAGGGGCAGGGACACGGGCGAGCTCGGGCTTCCGGGCGACGCAGGGAGCCTGCCTGGCTCGGAGCCGCTTCCTGCGCGACCGCGCCCTGGGGCCCCCAGCTCCAGGCCTGGAGCGGCTCGGGGGGACGGCGACCTCCACTCACCTCCGCGGGTCTGAGTCTCGACTTCCACTCACCTGCTGCCGAGACCTGGGGCTCGCGCGGCCGCGGAGGCGGGGCAGCTCACCTGAGCCAGGTGCGCGGCGGCGACAGCCAGGGCGGCTGCAGGTGCGGCCCCGCCCCGCAGCCAGGGTGAGGGCTGACCCAAGTGTCCCGCTTGCGCCTGAGGCTGGCGCTGAGACTGCCCTGCGCTCAGCCCCGGGAGCGACGGCCGCCTGGGCCTGGGGGCAGTGGCCAAACCGGCCCAACCAGCCCAGAAGAATCCGCCGTCCACGGGGGCACCTGTACGGTTCTGTCCCCCCATCCCCCAGCGTTTCCCCCTCCTCCAGGAAGCCTGTCTTGGCCACCACTCGCCCCAACCAACGCTGCCATCTTTTCTGGCCACCCCAAAACCCCAGCTGCAGGGAGGGCACGACCTGAGTAATGCACCCCTCAGGCGGGAAGCATGTGGAGAACAGGTGGCCTGAGGTTACTACCACATTCCAGACCTTGCATCCTCTGGCCTCAGTTTCTCACCCCACCCTGAGGGCAAACACAATCCACTCGGGCCCAGAAAACAACACAAACAGGTTTGATTTTATTACAGAAAATTCTGGCTGAGGGAGCCAGGCCTATGCAAAGACAGCCAGAGAGATGGGCTCAGCCTTCCCCCAGCCAGTATGGGGGCGGGGCAGGGCCTGGGGCTCAGAAGTCAGAGGGAGGCCCAGGAAACTGGGTCCTGCTTTTCTGCATTGTGATGGCATGGGAATCCCCCGTCAGTTCTGTGGGTGCTGAGTCCCCATGAGCCCTCAGATAGAACAGGTCCCACAGGCCCGCTATGCAGATGCCCCAAACACACATGGAACTCCAGTAGCCCCTTATACACACGGGCCTTCTAGGAGACCCGTATTTGTGGCCTTCCTATAACACCCCTGAACACACACAGCTTTCGGCAGGGGTGGGAGGCTGCAGCGGCTCTAGTCTCAGCTCCCAGCGGCTCACGCCCCTGGTCCCCTACACTTCTGTGCTCCTAGTGCTGGTGCGGGAGGAGGCCTGGTCAGCCCCCGCCCAGCCTGGCCTCCCTTTCCACATCTTCTCCCAGAGCCTCCGGTACTTCTCCTCCAGAACCTTGTTCTTCACCGACTGAGGGACGTCAGGCACGAACCAGGCGGCAATGAGTTTGATGCACAAGGCTACGTGCTGGGCGCAGGGGCAGGAGGAGCGGGCAAAGTCAGGACAAGCAGGGATTTCGGGGATTGGGGCCAGGGAGGAGGGCAGAGAGACAGCTTCCCCACACCCAGCCAGGGGCCCCCTCCCCCTAGCTCTGGCTCACCTCAAAGAGGATAACGAAGGCCAGGCGAATGGCCAGGAGGAACCAGAACTGCTCCGAGAAGTTGTAGTCATGGGCATTGCGGTAGTCCCTGTACCTGGAGTAGGGAAGTGCTGGAGGTTAGGGGTCAGGAGTTGAGAGGGCATTTGTGGGGGATGAGGGGTTCCACACCTGCACTCAGTCACGTTTTCCGAGCCTTCTATCCCAACAGGGTCCTGGAAGTCCTTGGTGTAGAAGATGGACAGACTGTGGTTGACGTAGCCTGTGAGGCAGCTGGAAAGAGGGGAGAGCAGTGTGGGGTAGCAGGGGCTGCAAGGTGTGGCCCCTTCAGGCCCCTGGGTGCTTTCCTGGAGCTAACCGACCTCAGTGGGGGCAAGCAGGGTGGGGCACTCCACAGCCCACCTCCTCCATTTCCCTGCGTGGGAGAGGGCTGCTGGCCAAGCACACTGCCACACCTGGGGGGCCTCTGGGGCACCACCAGCTGCCTTCCCAGCCAGGGCTAAGGGGAGTGTTGGGAGGGGGGGTGACCCTCTGGAGATCTGGTCTGTAGCTGTGGTGGCCCCCTGAGGGCTGGAGGAGTTGGGTAAGATTCTGCTCTGCCCTCCCACACCAGAAGCAAGGACCTAGTTTGGGAGCAGAGCGTTCTGGTCGTGCCTTCTCAGAAAACAGCTGGAGCTGGGACCTGCATCCCCAGCGAGGGCCCAGGTCAGTCATCCCTGAGCTCCAGCCCAGGGTTTGCAGGTTAGGGCAGGGCAGCGCCATCCCTCCCCCGCACCGGAAGTCACACTTCAGTCCCAGGTGATCCAGCCATTCCCAGGATAAAGGGTCGGGGCTCCCCTGGGGCTTGGCTGTGGTAGGGCCAGTTTCTCCCAGTGGTCAGACAGCTTTGAGGCCTTACTCAACTGCAGGGTGAGCCCCCTGTTGGCATGGACCATAGCGGTACTTGTAGACCACTCGCGGGATGAACTCAGACGTGAAAGCAATGACCATCCCGTTGGCGATGACTGCCAGCACACCGATGGTCTCCAGAACCTGCAGCCAGGTCCCTAAGCCAGAGCAATGGGTGAGCTGGTCTGACTCCTCAAGCCCCCACCCCCAGCCCTGGGAGCCTGGCTGGCTAAGGGGCCTTGTCATGTCTCTGTCCATGGCACCCCACTGGGGCCGGGCGCTCAAGGTATGCATTAGGACATGCCCATCACAGACAGAACATGCCACAGCCCTTCTGCACTCCACCACCATGATGTGGACAAGGAGGGATCCAGGTGTCCCCCGCTTCAGCCTGAACTTTTCAGCCGCCCAAGCCTACTCCACCTCCTGGGTCCCCACTCCAGGGAAGTGGGACCCCTTAACCTGGGCCCAAGACTGGGGGCCTTCCTAACACCTCTCTTACCCTCTCCCCACATCCAGCATGGATCAGAAGCTGCCTGGCCCCAGCGCCCGCCCTCCTCAGGGCCCCCCCACCCTGCGGGGGCCTGACCGATGTCCTTGGCCTTGCGGGGCACCAGCCGTCGCTGCAGCCGCACCATCTTGATGGCGTCCAGGCGGATCTCCACGAGGTTGCTGAAGAGCGCCAGTAGCGGCGCCAGCGGGAAGGCGGCCACGAAGATGGTGGTGAAGCCGTACTGGATCACTGCAGGGCGGGGGCGTCACCGTCTGGGGCAGGGCCCCCCCCATGACCCCCGCCCCGCACCTCCCACGCCTGGCGCCCCAGGCCCCGCGCCCCTTGCCCCACGCACTCATCTCCATGAACTCGTCGAAGAGGCTGAAGGTATTGACGGGGTTCAGGAGGTAGTTGCGCTGCCAGTCCCTGAGCTCGGGGTCCTGGGACGCGCGCCCGGGCGCCAAGGCGGACATGGAGCGGCAGCGATGGGTCAGCCACCTGCGGGCGAGGACCACTGCGTGGGCGGGGAGGGCGAGGGGCTCGCGCGGTGGGGGAGGGGGAGGGGAAGGCGGGGTGGCGGGCGCTCACGGGCCCAGGTACTCCACGCAGTTGCTGAGCGTCTGCTTGAGCCCCATGATAATGGCCATCTGCAGGAACAGGTCCATCATGCAGCCGCTGAGGTGGCACTGCGGGGCGGGGCAGGGTGCAGAGGGGCTGTGTTTGAGGGGTCAGGGCGGGCTGAAGGGCCGCTGTGGGGGGCGAGGCGTAGGGGAGGGTAGCTCAGCACTGACCTCCTCCAGCTTCCACAGGCCCGCCAGGCGCGTGGACTTCCCGGGGTGGCCGTTGATCCTGGGGAGCAAAGTGAGGCCTGGGAGAGGTGGGGGCCAGCGCCCGGCGGGCAGGGTGGGGGTGGAGCTGGACCAAAGAGGGGAGGGGGAGGAGGGGGCGGGCAGAAGGGAGGTCAGCCATCCCCCAGACAGGCTCACAGGCTGGGACACATTCCTGTTAGGGGCAGCCTCAGTTGCTCCCCACAGAAACTGCACAGGGGGTTATTTTGTGTTTTAAATTATGAGCTTTCCGTAATATGATAAAAAATATGAACTGTCTTAACCCAAAGGTCAGACTCATGTTCCATGGTGAAATCCTGGAAGTATTCCTATTATAGTTCATGACAGCTATTATTTAACACAGTTCTGGAATTAACTTACAAATAGGCAAGAGAGATATAAAGTATAAACAGTATGAACATCCAAAGGAAAAAGTTAATATTTTAGGAAATATGATTATATATCTGGAAAACCAAAATAGATCAACTAGAAGACTTGGTGGATACATCGACTAGGGAACAGTCAAGTGGATACAGAATTGGCATCGGGTTGCACTGGCTTTTCTCTACACAACACAGCCACGGGGAGAGACACCAGCAGAAGCTATAAAATAACTAGAATGAAATTCACAAGAAATCTGTGGGCCCTCTATGAGGAAAACTATAAAACTGCTAAAGAAAGCAAAAAGCGTGAAGAGAGAGCATTGCTCTTCAACAGGAAAACTCATGATTGTGTGTGGCAGGCAGACAACAGTCCCCAAAGATGCCCACATCCTAAATCCCAGAGCCCGTGCACATGTTCTCTTACCCGGCAGAGGAACTTCCTCTGAGCCGGCAGATGGCGTTGAGGCTGCTAATCAGATGACGTTAGTGTGGGGCGATTATTCTGGATTATCTGAATGTGCCCCGTGTAGCATCATCACAAAGGCCCTGAATTGGGCAGAAGGAGAACCAGACAGACGTTGCTGGCTCTGAAGGTGGAGGAAGGGGCCATGAACCAAGGAACCCAGGTGACCTCTAAAACCTGAGAAAGACAAGAAAAAGATTCTCCCCCAGAGCCTCTGGAAGGAACACAGCCCTGCTAACACATTGATTTTAGCCTGGGGAGTCCCACCTCGGACTTCCGGCCTACAGAACTGTGAGACAGTGAGTTTGTGTCGTCGAAGCCACTAAGCCGTGGTCGTTTATCACGGCAGCAGTAGGAAACTAATGCAGCATCTGTGCCAATTCTCTCGAAAATAACGTACAATTTTACTCCAGTCTTAAAGTAAATCCCACAGAATTTTGAGATAGTTTGACAAAATGATTCTAAAGTTCACCTAGAATAAACATATGTGGATAACTGATTTTAAAAAACTGAAAAAGAAGAAGAGTGAGCAGCAGCTAGCCCTCCGCACAGCAAGGCACATAACACAGAGAGGCGCCAGCCCGAGAGGCCTCAGAATCCGTGAAAGAGCAAAGTATATAAATGCATAATGGAGTTTGGCATGTGACAAAGAAGACATTTCAAATCAAAGCAGGTGGCAGTGGTGAGGGGCTGGTCAGTCAGCGGCTTGGGGACAACTGGCTTCCCTCCTTTACCCCTGTGGCAAAACAAATCCCTTAGGAATCGAAGATTTGAATGTTTGAATATTTTGAAACCAAAAGCATCTAGAGGAAATCACAGCTTTTTGAGCACGACATGAAAAATAGAACCGAGAAAGGAACATATGACGAAAAAGACACTTTGTCTCTGGTGTAACATGGGCAACTGGATACACCTTCTCCTTCCTTTTCCGAGAGACCCCCCCACTCTCCTGCATGCAAAAAGACACTGCATGGAACGACTGGGGACCTAGCCAGGCTCTGGAGCCAGAATGTCTGGCTTTTATTGATATCTATTCCACCACCTACTACTGTGTGATCTGGAGATCGTTTCTTAACCTCTCTGGTCCTCAGTCACCTCATCTGTCAAGTGATGATAAGAGAACCCCTGCACAGTAGGGCTGTTGTGTAGATTAAATGGGTTGATGAACATTGGTAGTTAGAACTTAGGAGGGAATGTGCAATGGATGTAGCTATTCTCATAAAGACCCGAACTATCTGCCAAGAAAAATCAATTCAGTCCTTAGTTCTCCAACGTGAGTGGACAGCAGCAAATGCTCGGTCACAGGGCCCAGCTGTGTAAGAGAGAGGAATGAAATGGACCGGTGAGGAAACAAGAGACAGTTAGGGAACAGACAGTGACTTGCGGGAGGAAAAAGCCTGCTTGACGTCCTCTGTAAACACAAGAAAGAGATGCTACAAGTAAAAAGCAGGGAACAAAGAACTCTTAAAAATTAAGACTTAAATTGTTAAACTTAAAAAATAATCAATAGAACAAACAAAAAGAGAAAGTGAAAGAAACCGCCCAGATGCCGGATTGAAGAGACAGACGGAGTGCATGGAGAAAGGTGAGGACCACGGTTGGGCACCCCGGAGAACCAGGACCTCCTGCAAGAGAGGGCAGAGAGAAAACAGTAAGAAACAAGACTTGAGAAAAGGTTTTGTTAAAAAAGAACATTTAATGAGCCTAGACAGGACACAGGCCTTTTAATTGGAAGGGCTCGCGGTGGGAGCTGCAATAACCCGACAAAAACAACCCTGGACCATTCCCCAGTTTACAGTGAAGGTCCCAAAGCTTCCAGGGGAAAAGGGTAGGCGGCCTAGGAAGGAACGAAATCCAGACTCTCCACACACTCTAACCAGCCACTCTGCCAGTTAGAAGCCATAGTCAAACACCGTTCAAGTCCTACAAGGAAGGACTATTGTGAACATGGGCTGCTGTGCCCAGCCATGTCAGTCATAGGTAAGGGCAGAATAATGACATTTTTAGACAACAAGAATTTGGGAAGTTTACCTCCCAAATACACTTCCTTTGGTAAATGAGATCCTTCTTCAAGAAAGAAGGCAGCTTGAGAGTCCTGGAATTGCTGGGCCCAGCCCAGGAAAGCAGCAGCAGCGAGTTCCAAGAAGGCTGCTGTGGGAGAGGCCCAGACAGCAGCAGCCCAGCGTGGGGAGGAGACAGAGGCTCCCCAGGGGGTCTCTGGGAGAACAGGGACTCTGTGCCATACAGAGTGTGCTGCAGAGAAGCTGGGAGACTTGAGGATATGATACAGGCATGCAAGAAAATAAAAAGCAATTAGAAACTCCTGAAAAAATAAAGAGCTGGACAATAAAGCAATGGTCCAAATACAAAGCAAAATGAAATGTTACGTAATGTTAGAAAATGACAGACTCAAATAAAAGAGAATCCACTTGGCTTTGGTGCTACAATAACCTGACACAAAATACTCAGATGACACGAACAGTCAATTGATAGTCAAGGAAATACAAAGGCTAATAAATAAATGGGAAGAAGCAAGACCTCACTAATAGTTCTTTAAAGGAGCCTTTGAAAAGCAAAAATATTTCCCCAATCGGTTTAACGTGTAGTCTGCACTCTCACACAGCGTGGGTGGCTTTGTCAGTGAGCACAGAGTTTTTGGAGGTTGCTTTGGCAGGATCTGCATTAGTTTAAATGTGCCCTCCCAACCTGCAGTCACGGTGGCTGGCTGCTGACCCCACCACCAGGGATCGCCTTGCAGGAAAGGAATTGGAGAGGTCTGCAGGGTGGACGTCCAGGAAGCCCCAGGACTTGGGCGCCTCTGGAGGATTGGGGGCAGCTGGTGGGGGAATGCAGGCCCAGCTTAAAGCCCGCAGGGCCCCTACCTGACCCCAAATCTCCCCTCAAGGGACCAGGAGCTCACGGTGGGGGGGCGGTGTTGAACAACCAAGACTCAGCTTACAGGGCTGGGCAGTGGACACCGAGGCCCCACACCATCCCTTGCCCCGCTGGGAGAGACTTCCAGAGCAAGAGGTCCCAACCGGTACCTTCTCAAGTACCGACAGGTGGCCAAGAACCAAGGACATCAAAATCAGAGACCACTAAAAGAAAGAGCATGAAAGCCACTGCGCAAAAACAGAGCAAAGCCGGAGTAGAAGAGAGAGGAAAGGCGGTGTCCTCGAACAGGACAGCATGGGATCCGGTCAGCGCAGGGGCGGCCGTGACGGACTTGAAATCCAGCGCAGCCCTGAGACTAGGGGCATCAGGAAGGGCGAGAGAGACTCCCTGAAGCTGGAACAAAAACACAAGGGAATGGAAAATGGGAGGAAAAGATCAGAAAATTAGATGGTCCATTCCGAAGGTCTGATTTCCAAACAAAATAGGGTGGAGAAGGGAGCAGAGGAACCGAGGCAGGAGACGGCGAACCCGTGACCGAGGAGAACCCAGGAACCTGAGGCCCCAGACCCAGTGAGTGCCCAGATGTTTCTTTTCTTTGACAAATACAGGTTCTGCACACCGGGGCTGCTCGCTGATTGCTGAGAACTCGGCAAACAGACAAGCATCCACCCTCGCTGGGAGCTGAAATTCCCACATTCTGAGACCAACCAACCAATCAGCTGTGTCCGGACCACAGGGCTGCAAAGGAAAGCCGAGGGGGAGGTGTCATGGGCGCCGGGCTCTGGGCTCAGCACCTCAGTGTGGGGGCAAGTTTGGGGGGCCCAGGAGTGTGGACAGGCGGCCAGACTGCAGGGAGAGATGTGGGCTGCAGTGGGAGCGTAGGTGTCCCAGGTGTGTCCAGGCGTTCTGAGCGCCTGGAGTCAGGAGAGGCTGGGAGGGCAGACAGCCTGCACAGAGTAGGGGGAGAGGAGAAGCCAGCAGCCTGGGGTGGGGGTGGAACTGGAGGGGAGAGCCAGAACCAGATGCAGAGGAGAGAGGAGATTCCCCGAAAGAAGAGCTGCAGCACATTTATACGACGGCGGAAAACCCAGCGGCAGGAGAAAGAGCTGGCGAAGCTGAGGAGAGAGGGGAGGACCACGGAAGCATGTGGGATGGAAAAGGCCACCAAAGCACACCAGGAGACAGCTAGGAGGACTGAGGACGAGGAGAACGGTAGGAAAACAGTCAGCGTAGAGTGTCACTTCTCGCAAGTGAGTCCTCAGTAAGAGGGAACTAAGGAGGGACAGGATGGCTGTCATGCGCAAGGATCCGGTTCCCAGGCAGCTTTTCAGGGAGCTGCTGGAAAACACATTCTGATGAGATAGGAGGCAACTGAGGAAGAGGAAGACATGGACTCAGAGACAAGCGTTCTACGTGGAGAGAGTGAGGGGCTTCCTGGACGACAGGGGCAGGACGGTGCCAGGAGGGTCTCCAGGGACAGACCAGGTGGAGGACCCCCAGGTCTGAACACACTGGGAGGCTTTTGCTATTTTTAGTGCTGGCAGAGAGTTTGAGATTAATTGGCAACATGTACGTATCTTACAAACACGCACACAAAATGGAGCAATGATTTTCTCCAGAGAAAACAAAAAGACATGTATCGATTGATCCAAAAAAACTCATTTCACTGAGGAAGGTGAGGTGAGGAAAGGTGTGTGTGATAAAGGATGCTCCCTGCAGCTCAGAAGTGGAAATGACCCAAACATCCATCAGCTGAAAGGGGTAAATAAATTCAAGTGCGTCCCACAGAGGATTGCTGCAACGCAGACCCATGCAGAAAACACCCACGGTATGTTCTCAGTGTAAGAGCAGGTACAAGTATCCCAGGACAAAGCAACTTTTGGTTAATGGTGCTTGTGTGCACATAAATTTGTGAGGGTCTGGAAGACCCACTAGACTGTGTCTGGGATTGAGGAGCTGGGATCCCTCCAGGTTTCGCTCACATGTTTCTGTATTGGATTTCTACTTGTTCTGAGCATGAATTATTTAAAGGCGGGGTGAGGGGAACAAACCCGCACGGGTTGAGTCAGCGGGGAGGGTCGGAGCGGCGGCCCTACCTGCCCAAGATGAAGGCGATGTATATGAGGGAAGAGAAGTGTGCAAAGAACTGCAGGATGAAGAACCGGACCGTGAACTTGCTCTCCCGCTCCGAGAAGGTCCTGGGCTTCTCTGGAAGGACACGCGGCCTGTCCCTTGCCAGCCCTGTGGCCCTTGCTAGCCTTGGGGCCCTTGCCAGCCCTGGGGCCCTCGCCTCTCTCCCGATCTGAGCAGCGAGCCTGCTCAAGGGTGAGGCCCGGTGACAGCAGGAAGGATCCCTCCCCAGGTCTCTGATCATGGCTCCAAGACTCCCAGCCCCGGATCCTCTCGCTGTGTCCCCTCCTCTCACCAAAGTCACAAAGCTTCAGGGCCACGAACTTGTTGACCTGCAGGAGGAGGGCACTGAGTGGGGCTCACCAGCCTCAGAGGACCCCCGGCCTGCCCCCGCCCTGCCCCACCCCTACCTTGGTCATGACGACGATGGTCACATAGTGCACCAGGGCCCCGGTCACCACCACAGCCGTGGTCACCTGCTCCTCCAGGAAGGGCAAGGCGGAGCTGCTGAAGAGGGCGGCGGCCAGCACACGGTAGACCACCAGGGCGTGGGCCATGCCGATCATGAAGCAGATCTGCAGGGCGGCTGGCATGGGTGGGGGCTGGGGAGGGGCTGCCCAGCTGGGTCCCCAGCCCCCATGCGGCTTCCCCAGGAATACCATGAACAGGGACAGGGCGAGGATGACGCTGCTGCGCAGATAGGAATGCTGGTGCGGCCGGAGCTTGTAGTCGGGGCAGTTAATGAGCTGGAGCGCCATTTCCTCCTGGGGAGGGCCCCGGCAAGCCTCAGAGGCAGGGACACACACCTCAGACACAGAGACACGCCTCAGACATGGGGACACACCTCAGACGTGGGCACACATGCCTTAGATGCAGGGACAACCTCAGACATGGGACACGGACGTGGGTGCACGGTGCACGGGGGTGAGAGCACACAGGCCCGGCACAGGGGGCTCAGTCCTGCCTCACCTGGTCCTCATCCCACCCGTACAGGTCCCAGTGCAGCACCACCCGGGCTCTCCGCCGTTTCCAGATCTCTAGGAACACTGTGGCTGCGTGATAGGGAGGGGCGTCAGGTGCGGCCCTGGGGTGGCCTTGGGCAGGGCATGGGGTCAGCCTGGCGCTCAGGCCCCACCATGCCCTATAGAGGCGCCAGGTGGCAACTCACCCCACAGAGCCATGAAGATGGCAAACAGCACTGTGCCGTCGTTGTCGAAGAGGTGTGTGAGCTGGGGAGAAAGGGGGTGCGCTGGGTAGAATGGGGGATGCACTGGGGTGGGCCTCATCGCCAGCCCCCGCGGAGGGTGAGCTCTGCGGGTCCCGGGCCTCAGCCTGTCTCCAGCGGGACACACCTGCCCTCCCTTCCAGGCCTAGGGTGGACCCCAGGGGCAGCGAACCTTGGCAAAGGTGCAGGTGTCCGAGAGCCGCTGGAACCTGCGGCCGTGGTCGCCAAGAGGACACAGAAAGATGGTGTGGGCGGCACAGATCTCCCTGCTGGGGTGCGGGGATGGGCTGGGGGTGACTCTCTGGAGAACAGACCCCGGCCTGGCCCACTCGGCCCCGCCCACAGGTCGCCCCGCCCACGCCCCACACTGGTCGCCAGACCCCGCCCACAGGTTTCCCGGCACCGCCCACAGGCTGCCTGTGGCCCCGCCCACCTGATCTGGCTGGACTCAAAGAGAGTGAACCCGCTGAGAAAGATGCCGAGGCCCACCAGGGCTGCGGGCACCAGCATGTATGTGTACCAGCCGAGCCAGGCGAAGTAGAGCGCCACCTTCTCCCCGAAGTAGTCCCTGTGGGCACAGCTGCCCCGTTAGGGCCACCATCCCCGGTGGGTGGCCGCCAAGAGGCCCAGTGTCTAGGTGGGGCGCGGCCACACGAGGGGGAGGAGTGTCTGTCCTAGTGGCATCAGTGTCCACATGGAGGCGCGTCCGTGGGGCATGCGTGTTGTGCCAGGTGGGGGCGCGTCCGTGGGGCAGGTGTGTAGTGCCAGGTGGGGGCGCGTCCGTGGGGCCGGTGTGTTGTGCCAGGTGGGGGCGCGTCCGTGGGGCATGCGTGTTGTGCCGGGTGGGGGCGCATCCGTGGGGCAGGTGTGGGGCGCAGGCATGTCTGTGGGCGCAGGCGACCTGTCGGGCAGTAATACCTGATCTGGTCGATGGGCTGCCTGTGGGCCATTTTCCTCCACTGGGCCCACGTCTTCTTCAGCTCTGCCTCCCCCTGACACAGGTGATGGACATTGAGAGCTCCTGTCCCAGGGCCCTGCCACAGATCTCCTCCCAGCCAGCGGGTCCCTCACCTTGTGCAGGGGGAACCTGGCCTCAAAGACTCCATCCTTCATCAAATTCTCGAATGTCTCTGGGGGTCACAGGGCATCTTGAGTCAGAGAGGAGTGAGGGCCAAGGGAGATCCTGCCGGCGATACTCGAGTCGGGGCCTCTCCGGCCACCGCCCCAGCCCCAGCCCTTACCGCCATCTGCCGTTGTGTTGCTCAGGACGAAGTTCAGGATTCGGATTCTGAAACCCAAGAGCCAGGTCGGGAGAGACCCGAGTGAGCTCTGTGGCCTCCAGGTCCTCACCAGCCCTCTGGTCTGGCCAGGCCCGCGCCCCTCCCTGTCCTGGAGGGTCCCCCAGACCACCAGCCCTGACCAGAGTCCGAAATGCAGGACCCACCTGGAAGCCCACCACTCACCCTCTGTAAAGTCCTCCCAGTTTGGCCTGACCCACGGCCTCCAGGATGGGGCTCTGCCTGGCTCCCCTCCACCTGCACATCCCTCCTGGACTCTTGGCCACACCCTACTCTAGTCGCACCCCCACCTGCCAGCCCTCCATGTCCAGAGCACCCCTGAGCTTCATGTGCACAAACCCCCCTGACCCTGGTGAGCTGTTCGGCCTATGCCCAGACTGCAGCTCAGGGAGGGTGAGGAGATTCCCACGCCGCACAGCCAGGGATCTGATCACAGAGCCCCTCCGGGGAACCTGCCCCAGGTCTGCTACCACTGCTCAGACTCCCTCTCACTCCTCCCAGACCGCGGTTCTGCCTTCACAGGGGCCTCCGCAGCCCAGGAACCAGTAGTTCCAGGAGCGCCTTGGCCAGCCCTGGCCAGGGCCTGAGTGGGCCAAGTGGGGAAGGGCCAAGGGGTGGGCTCCGATGGAGCAGGTGGCTCTCCCTGCCCAGCCTCCAGATCTGTGCCTGGGAGAGCCAGGGTCAGATGTCCAGGAAGGTACACTCTACCTGGAGAGGAGGGCTCTGTTGGGGAGGATGGCCTTGGAGTCCAGGAGGGTTGGGGGGCCTCTGAACCTCTCCAAATCCTGCCCACCCTTCAAGTATGGCTCGACTCTGGAACTTCAGGATGCTCCAGAGGTCAGAACTGGCATCACCCCTCATCATGGACATGGAAACTGAGGCAGGGTGCAGTGTCGACACAGCCAGTGGGTCTGAGCCCCTGTGGCCTCCACCCCAAGACCGCACGGGGCCGGGCCAGTTGTCCTGCATCAAGGGACACCCGGAGCCTTGGATGTGGCCCCTCACTCTGCCTAGACCAGGCTGTGGGTGGGCGAGGGTCCTCTGGCCGTGGCTCTGGGCAGGGCCTCTCACCTTGTGGTGGCTGGGATGGGGCTCGGGGTCTCTGGCTCCACTCTGGGCGCAGGGCCCTCAGGCTCCACGAGGAGGGTGCGGTACAGGTCAAAGATGCTATTGTCGGCTCGGATGCCAAAGAACACCTGTTTCTGGTCTTTTTTCACCTGGGGCGGGGACCACACGGGACCCTCTGTTCCATCTGGGAACCCTGTCTCCGCAGCCACAGCCCCCAACCTGTCCCCAGCACCTTGGGCACAAGGCCATGCCCCTTCCCCAGGCCCCGCCCCTGGACCCCCGTGGAGGAGCGCACCTTGAAATGGAAGCCCTTTCTCCTGAGCTCCCCCAGGAACTGCTGCTGCCGGTACACCTGCTTGGGGATTCTCTGGGTGCCACTGTCAGCCACGAGGACGTAGTCCCATTGCTCAGAGGCCTCGGTCTGCAGGAGGGAGGTGCATGGCGGAGGGCCCAGGGTGCAGGCAGGGCAGGCGGGACCAGGCCCCAGAGGGGTCCCTCAACACCCACCTCGCAAGCATGGATCTCCGTCAGCGGGAAGCTGTCTCCTTCTGTTCCCACCAGGATCTGGAGGCTCTCGTCACCCTGGGGTTGGAAGGCAGACAAAGGGATGGGGGAAGCGGGGTGGGTGAGCCCTGAGGGGTCAAGACAGTGCCCCTCCCCCACAGCACTGGAGGAGGGGCAGCCAAGAACAAGTGGCAGGTCATTTCAGGGACAAGCGGCTTCAGATGGCAGCAGCAGGGCGGGGGCCAGAGGGCCAGGACTGCAACAGCCAGCGGAGGTCTGCGTGGGGCTTGCACGAAGAGCTCCTGCAGATCACACAGGAAGACGGTTTCCCGAGCAGGAGCCCCAGGAGCGGTCAGCAGACCAGCACAGGCACTTGCAGACTGCTGGTGGCTGAGCACAGGCGCCTGACTGTGAGAGAGACACTCTGCACCGAGTTTACAGTCAAACACCCCTAGACTGGACCCCACGGCCTGGCCGTCTGCCCTTGGAGATGAACACAAGGATGTGTGCACGGTAGAACCGCTTCATAGCCCCCGTGGGTGGATGCATGGAGACGCTGAGCCCCTCCACACGGGGAGGGTCCCGGACAGGTGACACGAAGGTGCCTCGGCTGCATGTGTCTGAGGAGCAATTGTGTGGCCCTCCGGACAGAGGGGTGAGTCAGGAGGGAGGGGCTTCCCCGGCCTCAGAGTCTCTCCCTGGCCATCTGACCATGACTGGGTAGCCTGCAGGAGTCGAACACCCTTGCATATTCCTCCCTCGTTTTTTTTTTTTTTTTTTTTTTTGAGACCGTCTTGTTCTGTTACCCTGGGTAGAGTGCAGTGGCATCATCCTAGCTCACTGCAGCCTCCAACTCCTGGGCTCAAGCGATCCTCCTGCCTCGGCCTCCCAGAGTGCTGGGACTACAGGCCTGAGCCACCGTGCCCGGCTGCTCCTCCCTTCTTGAGTGTGGGCTGGACTAGTGACTCATGAAGACAGTGTGGGAAGGGAAGAACAGTCCCTCTGCACGTCCTGCAGACCCCCCAACCCACTGAGGAGGGTGAAGGTTGCCTACAATGTCATCTTGATGTCCAGGACCCCATGGGACATGAGGAGACAGAACAGGTCCTCCTCCCTCCCCAAGAGGAAACACCGGACAAGTCCAAACGGAGAGACGTCCGCAGGAGCCTGGCCACACTCACAGAGGTTAGAGCACCAAGACCTGAGGGACAGGGCCGTTGCAGCTGGCAGTGCCTGGGGAAGCACAGGGACCCCAGAGGGACAAGGCCTGCAGCAGGAGTGTACCAAGAGAGGAGTGGGCACGCTGGGGGCTGTGTCCACCCGAGCCTCCTGCCCAACCCCTCCCTTGCACCCTGCAGCCAAGTCAAGCTGCTCCCCAGACTGAGTGGGCGGGCAGGGGTGCCACCCGCCCCACTATCCCCAAGGCAGCAGTCGGGGGCATGGATCTAGCCCAGGCTGTCTCTCCTGCTGGACCAGGCCTTCCCCTGCCAGCCCCCACCTGCAATCCCTGCCAAGCCCAAGACCTGCCTCCTCCAGGAAGTCTCACTGGACTGCTCCAGCCAGTCGGCCCTCAAGGGCTGCCAGGTGAAACAGGCCACCCAGCCACATCTGAATTTCAGATCATCAGCAGATACTTATTAGTGTAACTATGTACCAATGATTGCATGGGACATACTTATACTAAAAGAATTGTTTACCTGAAATTCAAATTGTTTTGCTAAGTCTGCAGCCCTGCTCCAGTCCACGCACACACCCCCAGGAGCTGCTGGCTCCAGGACAGGGCCTCGTCTGCCCCCTCTCTCCCTCTGCCTCAATCGCAGAGGCCAGGAGAGGCACCAAACCCGACCACAGAATGGCAGGTGCTCAGGCAGAAAACGCCTCAGTCACGTGGAGATGGGCCCAACCCCCTGGGCACTGAGGTCCTCACCCCAGTGGCTTCACGGGGCTCCCTCGGCTCTCTGGCCCCTCTGAGAGTGGCCATTCCATCTGCCCTGCCAACTCTTCCTCTGACAGCACTCTCCCCTTCTGCTCGACTCATGAGTACTGCCCATCCTGCCACCAAGAGCCACAGACACGTGTGCTAAGGCATGGCATGCAGCACCTGAAACTTGCCCCCCGTCTTGGGTCAGAAGAGAAGCCTCTGGCTGGGAAAGGCACCTCTGTCTCAGGCAAGAGGGCAGAGGCTCCACCAGGTGGGACACTGGTGTCACTGGCACCCAGCTCTGTGGCTTGCCCAGGTAATAGCCAGGAAGTGCCATGTGGAGGAACTGGAGAGTGGAAGGCTCCTCGCCTGACCTCAAGCCCAGGAGGGGGCCCTTCCCATCCCGCATGTCCACATCCTCAGCTCCTCTGAGGAGGACATTAGAGACCCCTCACATCAGCGTGGACCAACGCTGAAGAGCAGGTGGGGTGAGGGCCCCACACTGGCAGGACTCTGGGGTGACTCAGAGGAGCCTGGGAGGGGGACTGTCCATGGGGAACTCTCAAAGTGGGAGGTGGTGATCGCCCTTAGCCCCAGAAATGGGGCACAGAAAGCCCCCTCCCCACTGAAGACAAAGTGCAGCTTTGGGATGGTTACCCCAAGCCTCTCAGAATCACCCTCCCTGGGGGCTGGGGTGTGAGCTGCTCCCGTGGACAGTGACGCCACCCAAGGCATCCGTCAGGGCATCCGCACCCCGGATATGGACTGCTGGACAGGGATCCCAGGCAAAACTACCCACACACCTGGGGGCTGCACTGGTCCCTGGCTGCCCTCAGCTGCCCCCTTGGCAGGGGCAGAGCCAGTCGAGCAGGCAGGTCAGAGAGCCCTAGCCCAGCTCCCCATAGCCAGGGAGACCAGGCTCGAAGACTCTGCTGCCCTTACACTCTGGGCTGCGCAGCCCGGCCCCGTGGACACAGCCCCAGGCCCCAGGGTCAGGCTACCCATCTGCCCATCTGTCCTCCAGGCCAGTGTTTACAGAGCCACACCTCACGGTCCCCTGGCCTGACACCCACAGGAACCCGGCTTCTCAGCACAACCTAAGGGACCCTTATGGGTCGGGGCTCACCTGAAGTCCCCCCTTCAGCCAGGCAGACTGCTCACTCAGCTCGCCCGAAGCAAGGTGTCTGGGACCCCCATGTCCCCAGCCCAGGTCCGCGAAGCTGTGTGTGGGCCCACCAGGCTCCCAGATCCCCAGGGCAAGGGTCGGGGTGACCCATCCACTCAGCCTTGCCATGTGTGGACCCACACGGTGCAGGTCTGGGCAGACGGCTGGCAGGCCCCGCTCTCTGTAGCTCGGTTTCCTCATCTGCAGAATTGGGTGACCCTTACCCCTGCCTCACAGTCACCCCAAAGATGTGCCCATGCAGGAAGAGGGTGGATGAAACCACACACCTGGACACTGTCCTCCCTCCTGTCCTTCCTGCCCCACCCCTACGGGCCACACGCCCCATGGTGGGCATGGGCCAGAGTCCACGGAGGGGGAGCACACTGGCTCCAGATGAAGAGACTTCTGGGGATGCTGCAGCTCCCGGGAGACCCTCTCCCCAGGACTGGGAGCAGGAAGGCTCAGAGCTGGGGTTCTGCCCATCCGGCCCCTTCCCTGTCAGCTCCGGAGCAGGCCTGGCCGGAGGGTTCACGGTCACACACGTGTGGCAGCACCTCATCCTGAGGGCCTGTCACATCCCTCAGCAGCACTCTGGGCCCTCCAGGTTAGGGTTAAGGTTAGGCACCAAGAGGGGCTCTCCTGCCCCCACCCAGTGCACAAGCCCTGAGAGGCCCACCTTGCTCAGCCAGGGCTCCTCACCTCCACCCAGCCTGGACACCCGCTGACCACCCTCCCTGAGCAAACCCTCCCCACCTGGCTCTGCTCTCTGAGCTCCCAAAGCCATCGTCGGCCCCTCCCCCTGGCTGGCCATTGTCTGTCATCTGTCAGTTCATCCTTTCACGTGTCCGTCCATCCACCCATCCCGAGACACTGGTGAGGTGGCCGTCCTACGTGCAGCCCTTGTGGGCAGCGCATGGTGAGGGTGCACACAGGGGCTGCACCTGCTTGGCAGGGTGGTGGCCTTGTAGGGAAAGAGGTTGGTAGAAGGCAAAAAAGTGGGGCAGCATTCCAGGGAGAGAAAGCATGTGTGGACAGGCCCTGAGGAGCAGGGTGCAGCCAGTGCCCAGAATTCAGCATTCAGCACTTCCCAGGGACTCAGCACTCAGTACCTCCAGGAACTCAATACTCAGTGCTTCTCAGGGACTAGGCACTAAGCACCTCCCAGGAACTCTGTACTCTGCCCCTCCAAGGATTTAGTAGCTACCACTCCTGGTGACTCAGTACTTAGCATCTATGAGGACTGAATCTTAGTCCTCCCAGGGACTCAGTCCTTGGCACCCCAGCTTTGCAGAAGCATAAAGGGCATGCAGGGAGCTGTCCAGAGGGGAGACTGCAGGTTGGCAGAAGCCAGACTGGGGAAGTCTGCCCAGGCAGCTGGGGAGCTTATATGTCAGCAGGGGGAAGAGGGGAGCCATGGAAAGGGTTGGAGTCAAGGAGGGGCATGCCCAGACCCAGCCTGGGGCTGGGACCACCAAGTCCTCCCGAATCCTCGCCTTTCAAAGGACTGACGCTCTCACCTCAAACAAACCGGCTCCCCACCCACCCCTGCCAGCGCTGATCCTCCTCCACCCCCAGCTTGGGGCTGGCGTGGGGAACGAAGGGGCTGGCAGAGGGGACCCTGAGGTCAGGCCAGTGGGTGTCCACATGCTGGCCTGAGCAGCCAGGGTGCCAGAGCTGCGTCTGGAAGGGCCAAGAGCCCTGGACAGAGGTGGCGTGAGAGGCCACCTGCTCAGCCCACACCTGGGAGGCCGAGAGGGAGGCTGGTCTCACTCTGCACGGCAGCACTGGGCCAGCCCAAATTGACCTCTTCGCTGGTAGAGGGGAAAGGGCCTCTTCCTGAGTGTTCCCCTGCCCCCTTCCCTGAGCCCCACAGCCCTCTGCTCTGCCCCTGGAACCAGAATCCAGCAGTGGCAGGACGCCCAGGAGCAGAGAGCCACCACCCAGCTGGCCACCCTGTTACTCCCCAACCCCAGGTCTACCCGCCCTGGAGCCCACAGTCCCCTCCTGCTCAGGTGCCAGTGCAGGGCACAGTCTGGGGGTCTTTGTCACAGCGCAGGGCGCAGGGTGGGCGTGCTCTCACCTTGGACCGGACGCTCTGGTAGAGGCCCAGGTCCCACAGGCTCACTAAGAGCCCAGCCCTGCGGTGGGAGGGAAGCTGCCCTCCTCACCCTGCCCCAGAAGTCAAGAGGGCATCTGGGTCCACCCCAGCTCTGGCCACCCTCACAGCCCTGGCCGGCTGCAGGGAGCCCCCACAGGCACTCCCAGGTTAGGCAGCTAGGACCAGGGGATGGCAGGTGGGTGTGGTGGGAAGGGGTCCACAGGTGTGGACCCTGCGGGCCCTGGCTCACCTGCATGCTGCGTCCTGGAGTCCTGGCGGGTGGCAGACCCAGTGCAGCTGGGAGGCGGCACATCTACCTGACTTCCGTGTGGGACTGGCCCCTCCTACTACTTGGCCCCTCCCACTGCCCTGGCTCTCCCGGGTGTAGCCAGGGAGGAGCCAGCCCCGGCCAGGAAAGCCCCTATCCTCGGGCCTCAAGACACCTTCAGGACACCTTCCAGGGGCCTGGAGACAGGTGGGGGTGGGGGAGTCTCCCGGTGGTACCCCTGCCCTTCCCCCACTGGCCATCACCCTCCCCTGAGGAGGGGGCTTTGCCGTAAGAGGGGGTTCCATGACATCCTCTCCTGGGGGGGCAGCTGGGCAGGGAGGCCTCAATAGATGGGCACTCGCCAGGACCCCCAGCTGTGACTCTCCGACCCCAGGGCACATCCCCCAAGCTCCCTCCAGCACCCAACCTCCACCTCCATGCCTGTCCAGGGCTTCTCCCCTTAGAGAGGAAATGGTGCAGAGCATTGAGCACTAGACAAGCCCCCACTTCTCCCACTCTGAGCCCCTGCCATGTGGACCCCAGCTGGTGGGCCCTTGGGCTCTTGGGAACACCTGGCTGGCTGAGCTGCATGGAGGACTGCGGGGGAGGCCCCCACATCCCCAGTCCCAAGCAGTTCTGGGCAGTCTGGGCTGAGGGCAGCACTGGGGCTGCAAGGGTGGCCTGAGGACGCCCAGGCTGGGAGAGAGCAGATTGCCCAAGAGGGAGGACACCAGACCAATGGGACGTGGCGAACGTATCCACAGCGTGTGGCAAGGAGGTCACCTCTGAAAGCTGCTGCAAAGCTCAGGAGGCAGGGCCAGAGCTCCTCAGGCAGGGCAGCTGGGTGGCAGGGAGCACCCACTGTGTCACAAGGGGGGCAGGGAGCACCCCGGCATCACGGGGAGGTGGGGGCAAGGAGCACCCCCAGCATCATGGGGGCGTGGGGGCAGGGAGCACCCACAGTGTCACAGGACTGCATCATCCAGCCTAGCAGCACTCTCTTACAGTTCAGGCCCAGGCTTAAGGTCTGTTTGCTCCAGTTTCCCCAAGGGACAACGTGACCCACCCACATTTCTTCCTGGGGGCACCGGTCCGTGATAGCAGCAGGGACCAGGATTAAACAATGAGGTGGCAAAGTCACAGCTCTGATGCAGCCAGTCCAGATAGAATGCGTTAAGATTTGTGTGATGGAAAACCCTAAGTGGTGGTGGCTTAAACTAGCTTCTGTATTTCTCTCTCCTGCAAGCAAACGAAGCCTGGAGTCAGCTAGTCCTATACTACTATTGCTGATTCGTAGTCATCAAGGACCCAGAATCCCTTTAACTTGTTGCTCCGCTACCTTAAACGCATGGTCCTGCCACATGGCCCAAGATGGCTGCTTGAGCTCTGGGCATCACAGCCACATTCCAGCCAGCAGGAAGAGGAAGGGGTGAAGGAAGGTATCCTACCCTTCATGTGTTTAGTCACATGACCGCACCTTACTGCAAGGAAGCCTGGGGAGTGCGAGCTCTTTTCCTGGGAAGAAAGTAGGGCACTGGGGAAGCCCAGCAGTCTCTGCCGAGTTAGAGTTCAGAAACGGAATCAGCAAGGGTTGCTGAGCACAGGAGCAACCCCAGCTCAAGAGCCATGTTACCAACCACGCCTGGACTCTTGCTGGCAGATGCCTCCCTCCAGCCCCCAACTCAGCCTGTAGGACACTTTGCGTTTGTGCGTTCACCGTGTTAAGACAATCTGCTAGCAGGTCGTAGATTCTGCCCTGCTGCGGTATCACTCAGCTGTCCGTGTGACTGTGCTCTTCTCAATGACTTTATTTGTCATTCCCAATTTTATTGCCGCTGGAACACTGTTCTTTCTCATTCCGCCTTCCATGGGTGTCATGTGAGGGAGCCTCAGCCGCACACAGACCTGCTGCAGAGCACAGAGGTGGCCGCCTGGACTTTGCACCCCACAGGGAAGGACACTCAGTGAGGGCAGAGGGGAAGGCAGGTCTCATGCAGGTCTGTCGGGGGAGAAAATGGGTACGGCCCTCTCAGAAAGCAATGCAACGGCAAGTATTAAACGCCTTAAAATTGTTTATGTTTTGGTCCATTAATTTAACTTTTGTAAACTGTTCTAAGGAAAAAATTCAAAATAATGAAAATATGTATAAATATGTCCTTTGCAGCAAAAATTATAAACCACTCAGATGTTCAACAATGGGAAAATGGCAAACATGCTATATTCATATGCTGATTAAGCACTGTTTAAATTTATGCTTTTAAAAAGTTTATGAGAACACAGGAAATTGCTTAGGTGATGACATTATATGGAAAGAAACATAGATTACAAACATATACAAAATTTTTAATTTCAACTAACCTAAAATGCATTAAAATACTGGAAGAGTAGGTTGATATTTGATATTTATATTTAACAACTCAGAGTGGGGAATTATCATTTTCTTGCTGTTAGTTTGTTTTCAAATTTTCTACCACAAACATGTATCAGCCTTATAAACATTATTACTAAATGTACTTTATTATCACACTAAAGTCTGCTGTTATAAACTTTACCTCCCCAGACTCAGCCTTAACCTTGCCTTCTGGTTTTGAAGAGGACACAGTGGGGTGACAACAGCCGGCCCTGCCCTGTCTTGGTGGAGAACTTTGATCAAAGGCCTCGTGGGCTTCCCTCTCTTACCCTGTGGACCCTGGACCCTGCTCCCTCTCCTTTCTCCTCAGACTCCAGAAGACTCTGCCCACCAGACCTCCTCCCCTCCAGGCCCCCGTGTGCCGCATTCCTGCGGGGTGAAGAGTGCCCCAGGCGAAATCCCTCCACCATTTGCTGCCCTGCCCTCCCACTCCCCACCCCTGCAACCTGGGTGTGGCCGCAGATAGATGCCCCGAACCAGGACACTTCTCAGAGGCAGCACCTCCCAGATGGTGCCTCTGAGAACCTGCCTCCTGTCTTCTCTGGGCTGGTCCCACGCGTCCTGCTGGGCCGCTCTGGCTGCAAGTGCCTGTCCAGGCAGGTGACGTCCCCAGTCTTGGGCCCCTGCAGGGGAGACCCCTCTCCCAGGCTGGGCTTCTGCCCCTCAGGTCTGCCTGAAGCTGTCCTTTGCCTGCCACAGGAGAGTGGAATGGGGTGGGGACCTGGCCCCTCATGTCCTCACTGCCCAGACAGTTCTGTCTCCCTGCTGTCCTCCAGCACCTTTGAGCCTTAAATTTCTAAGAGTTCCTGTTTCCTGTCTTAGGAAGCAGTCCTGCTGCCAACCTCCCTCCCAGGTGCAGGTGTATGGGGTGGGGTGAGTTTTCTGTGATCCTCTCCAGTGGAAAGAGCAGTGGTTGCTTCTTTAGGAATTCCCAGGCTTTCTCTCCTTTCCTTGCAAGGGCATTTTAGGAAAGCATTCTGCCAATATTTTCACTATTTACCACCATAAATGTGACTCCAGCAGGCCTACGGAAGGCTTGGGCTCTCGCCAGCCACCCCCACGAGAACTTTGGTCAGCTCTGTATCTAGGTACTGCTGGAGGTGGCCATTTCCTTTAAAGTCCCTGCCTCCCTCCAGCGTCTGTCAGCCGAGGAAGGCTTCTGTTCCCTGCACCCTGTCCCTGGCAGGGGCCCTCCAGTCCTGCTGCCTCCGGGGGCTGCAATGGATCACGTCCTCCAAGGTGCTCCGGGGCCTCCTCTCACCTGCCACGCTATCCCTGAGCCACAAACCGCCCGCATTCTGAGCCCACATCCTACGATGGACTCCACCGGTCCACGGGACTGTTCCCGAGGAGGCGAGGTGGGCACTTTTGCAGCTGAGCGTGCGACCTAAGAGTGGAGTGGAGGTGAGACCCGGACATCAAGCCCGGGGTGCAAAGCTGCAGGTTGAGGGCTCCCTTCAGGTGCGGGGATTCCGGGGAGAGGTTCTGGGGTCCGTGGGAAAGGAGCTGGGCACGGGCGGGGGTGGTCACCAACCTTTCCGTGCCGCAGTTTCTCCGTCTCTAAGTGAGAGACAGAAATAGAACCTAAGGGGTGTGAAGATCACGACAGCGTTTGTACAGCTTTGGGAATGCTTGCTGGCCCGTGGCCAGAGGTCGGTAGTGACTGCTAACTAACGCGTGGTCTGTGCGCCCAGAGCCGCAGCGAAGGGCAGACGGCCCCCCACGCCCTCCCAGATCACGCCCCTTGCCCGCCCGGAGCTTCCCTGCCCGAGAGACCTTTGAGGCTCCGGGGGACCCAGCGGGCCGGGTCATCCCTCCGCCCCGCTGCTCTCTGTGCAGTTTGGCAGCAACATCTGTGCCCAGGAAAGGAGCCCAACGGCACCGGACGGCCCCAGACGCCGGGAGAGGCCGGAGGGTTCCTGCAGGATGGCTCCCCGGGAGAGAGAGGTGGGCAGCAGCCGGCCTCCTCTGGGCATCACCTTCCCGGGGCAAAGCAAGTCCCTCCGTGTCAACCTGTGCGGGCCGGTGCCCGGGGGCCACCCGCCCGGTGCTCCACCGTGCGGCGGGCGACGCTGACCTCGCTCCCCGCTGCCTTCGGGAGGAAGTAGCCCGGGCCCGGCCTGGCTGCTCTCCGGCCGCGTCCCCACCCAGGGCGCACGCGCTCGCGCGCTCGGGGACCGCCGCAGGGGACGGCGCGGCCCGGGGAAGCCAACAGCGGCCTCGGTGGCCCGTGTGTCTCTGGCCCGTCCGAGGCTCGGGGCGCAGTCGGGCGAGAGGCACACACGGCAGCTTTGCCGAGCTGCGGCCGCCCGCGGCCTGCGCGCACTTCCGTCCCCGAGAGCACCCGCGCCCCCGCGGAGTCGCTCCCCCCGGCCGCGCCCCCCACTCATTTTCTCTCCTCGGACCCCCGCGCGGGTCCCGCGCCGCAGCCGCAGCCCGTCCGCGACAGGCCGCTGCTGTCGGCTCCCGCAGCTACGCGGCCGTGGCGGCTGCGCGGCCGGTCTCCGCCAGCCACCTGTCTACCAAGCCCGGCGTGTCGGCACCATTCGGGCCGCCCAGTTCCACCCGAGCCCCGAAGGTGCTGCCCAGCGGCCGCGGGGGGGCCCCAGTTACCTAGCAACCGGGAGGCATCCTTCCCAGCAAGCACTGCTTCAACCCGCGGCGCCGGGACTACAAGGCCCGGCGTGCTCCGCGCGGACTACAAGGCCCACAATGCACCGCCCACCCCTTCCTCGCTGGCCCCCACCCTGTTCTCCTGAGACCCCGCCAGGCGAGCGCACGACCCCTTCCCGGCGCTCCCCGCGCCGTGCGCGGAGCGTCCTTGCGCCGGTGACCTGGTGTGCGTGGGGTCAAGGCGCCGGGCGGAGCGGCTCCGGCCAAGGCACCATGCGGAGGGGTGAGCGGAGGGCCGCCGAGGGGCCGCGGCCGGGGTCCCCGGTGCCCGCGGGCAAGGCCTCGCTGGAGGAGCCGCCCGACGGCCGAGCGGCGGGGCCCGGCGCGGGCCGCCGCAGCACCGAGTCCGAGGTCTACGACGACGGCACCAACACCTTCTTCTGGTGAGGGTCTGCGGCGCCCACGACCTGGGGAGCCCGGCCCCGCCCGGCATGGGTCTCCCGCCCGCAGGTCCCGCCCCGGCTCTGGGCCGGGCTGCGAGGGGCGTGGCGAACCCCGCCTCCGAGGCCCCGGGGACGGTCGGGCAGGGCTCCCGCAGCGGAGGTGGCGGTGGGTGGAGGTAGGCGCCGGCTGGCGGGAGAGGCCCTGGGGCGGACCGCTCCCGGAGTCGGCCTCGCCCCCCTGCCTGACCCGCTTCCGAGCGGCGCCCACTGCGCGGTCTTCTGATCACAAGGATTTGGCTCCAGTCATCTCGGAAGCGCGGTGACCAGGCTTTCCCTGGCGTCCCTATGCGAAGTTCACCTGTGCCTTCCGTCGTGTTCCCTTTGGTTGCTTCACATTGCTCGTGGATACCAAACCACCTTGCTTATTATCTCCCTGTCCCCCACGTAGCAATCACACTGGCTAGCTTTAGTGTCTCACTGTGCTTGGGGAGTTCAGTCAGCGTTTGTCTAATAAAAGCTTTGTTTCCCACTTCAGTTGCCCCTAGCCAGCACTTCATGCACAGCGCAGTCCTGTCCTCCAAATCTGCCTTCAGTGGGGGCGGAGGGCAGAGGCCCCAGGAGCAGCTGGGAGCATGGCGCCCCGAGTTGAATCAGGGCTGGAGAGGACTGGGGTTCCAAGCCTGGCTCCTCCTCTCAACGACTCATCTTGGGCTAGCGCTTTGTCTTTCCTCATTTGTGAGAAAAATAAAGCCCAGGCTCCAGAAAGCATGGTTCATGAGAAGGGTTTGACTTTTCTTTCCTGCAGGATGCTCACTTCTCCTCCAGACGAACAACAGCCTTTCAGTCCTGCCCTAGGCTCTGGGGGAGGCTCTGGGGGACACTAGAGTGTATGGGGCCTCTGCCCCAGGAGAGAGCGGGGACACAGGATGTACAGCCAGCTGTGGGAGGCAGCTGTGTGGAAGCAGTTCCAAAAGAACCAGGCTCCGGGACATAGAGAGCAGATTGGGTGGGGCTGAGAGGAGTCTGATAATGGGGTGTTGGAGGAAGGTCCCCACACAGGTAGAGACCTCACAGGGGCCCTGTCATATCCTGGTCTGTATCACTGGCTTACAAAGGGGAGTGGCAGCGGAAGCTCAGGAGAGGAGGGAGGCCTCCCAACATCTGGACCCTATGCCAGGGTCTTCCCTGGGGGTATAGGCAGCTGCTGCAGGAGGAGGAGGGGCAGCTGAGCCCTCCTTTGGGGAGATGATGCACTCTGGTGGTTGTGGAGTCACTGAGAGAGAAGGGTGGGGTGCCCTGGGTCAGTGGAGGCTCAGCCCCAGAGCTGGCGCCACAAGACTTCCTACTCTCGGGGGCCTCCTCTCCGCTAGGTGTCCTGCCACGCACCCTTCCGAGAGGAGGGAGGGCGCAGTCCTCCCTCCACACAACTGGTGTCTGCTGGAGTCGCCGAGGTCCTGGATCAAGGTGGCTGGACTGGATTGTTCCTTATTCAGTAATCCAGCACATTTTTGGATCCCTACTGGGTGTCAGTTACTGTTCTGCCGGATACAGCAGAAAACTACACGAGAAGCTTAGATTCTGGCAGTCCCAGAACTTCAGAAGACACAGAATGTGCCAGCTGCAGGGACGCTGAGTATGGCAGAACTGGGAGAAGCACTCAGCTCACCCAGCGCCAGGAAAGCTGCTCAAAGAAAGATTTCTTTAGACGCTCAGACCAGTGGCCCTCAGGTTCCTGCTCACAGGGGGGTTTGGGACACAGACACCTAGCTGTAGCACGGCCTGCCTGTGAGGAGGCTGAGGGGGTGCGACTGGGCTGGTGGGTTTCAGGTACCCTGGGTGGGTGGCTCTGGCTTCCCCCCAAACCCTATGCAGAGGAACATGGGGCAGTCTCTGGCTGTGTCTCTTCCCTTACCTGTACTGGGGAGGGAGCTTCACGTTTCTTGGTGGCAGGCAGATAATCAGATGCCTGCCTGGTGAGAAGTACCTGCGCTGACCTGCAGAGCCTTGCTACTGACCTCCTGTGTCTCCTCTCACTGACTTGCTGTGTGAGGATTTTAAAAACTCTTATTTTGGCCGGGTGCGGTGGCTCACGCCTGTAATCCTAGCACTCTGGGAGGCCGGGGCGGGAGGATCGCTCAAGGTCAGGAGTTGGAGACCAGCCTGAGCGAGAGCGAGACCCCGTCTCTACCAAAAATAGAAAGAAATGATCTGGACAACTAAAAATATATAAGAAAACTTAGCTGGACATGATGGCGCATGCCTGTAGTCCCAGCTGCTTGGCTGAGGCAAAAGGATCGCTTCAGCTCCGGAGTTTGAGGTTGCTGTGAGCTAGCCTGACGCCACGGTGAAGTGGAAAATTGGAAAATTCCACTAAAGTGGAAAATTCCACTGCCGGGCTTTATCCTTTGCAATCCTTACCTGAGGTCCCTCCTCCCTTGCGACCTTTCCCCTCATAAATCACCTGTAGCAATTAGTGTACCAGGCTGTAAAGTAGCTTAGGACTCTGCCTCCCTAAAGTTAACCCTGTTGTAACCATGCCCTCCCCCTTAAGCAGAGTGTATAAAAGACTGCAGTGTTCTTTGTCCGGTGCTCAGAATTTGGAGGGAAAAATCCCCATCTAAGCCCGCTGGCATATAAAGCTGTTTTTGCCAATGTTTCTGTGTGCGTGTCGGTCTATTCCCAGTCATCTCTGCCCTAACAATGGCACTCTAGCCCAGGCAACAGAGCAAGACTCTGTCTCAAAAAAATAAATAAATAAATAAATAAAACAAACCTCTTATTTTGTGTTTTAGAGAATTTTAATAATGAATTTGCAAAAAGTTAACACAGGTAACGATTAACCTAAAAAGTGTATATTTGTGGAAATGACTTTAGGTTCCAAAATTACCAAAAGGAAATTTTGTATGATGTAAAACCTCGTTTTTAAGGTTTCATTTCCAAAGCTGGACGGGTTTCTTTGGGGCCAGTCATGGCTCTGGTGTGTGGATTTTGTTTCTTTGCGATCACTTTTTGGCCACAGGGCAAGAAGCTCAGCTTCAGAGTTTGCCCCAGCCCTGGAATAGCAGCTGCGCTCTGACTGCTCTGGGTCCGAAGTAGTGAGGACATTGTCTCTTCTGCCAGCTGTGGGGAGCACCAGGGGAGATGTTTGGGAGGACAGACTCTGAGAAACACTATGCAGAGATGCATCAGCTAGCGTCTAAAAATTGGGAGAACACTTACTGTGGAGCGGTACCGGAGAACGTTGCCACCTGTCGGTAGAAGACAGTGACGCACCCTCAGATTACCGCGCTTGCTAACCACCTCCACCAGGGAAGAGGTGGTCTGACGTTTTGAGCGTTTTTATTGAACGCTTAGATCTTAGAACACTGCGCCTCTAGTGAGTCTTCCTAGTGACTCTGTGCGTGGACTTTGCTGTCATCAGCATGTCTTGGAGTAGTTCTTTAACCTCGGAGCCTGGGAGTATGTGGGTGATCTTAGACGCCCCAGGTTTCTGAGGAACCATTCTCGGTCTTTGTGCATTTGCCCACGTCTAGGAAGCATGAGTGGCTACATGTAGCCGTCTGGGCCATGCTGGCAGCAGGCGAGGAGGGCCAGTGACACAGCCTCACGGCCTCTTGCTGACCGTGGACAGGCCCTCTGGTCTTGGCCTTTCCTCGGCCCGTCCTCAGCGATGTGTCGACTTTTCCTCTAACTGATCTTGGCATGCCTGCCTTCCTGCCCACTGGGCCTGCATGTGGCCATCTCTACAGAGGGACTGACAGTGGGGTGTCCTCCACCCGTGGTGGCAGGGAGCCAGCTGTCCTCAGGCCCTCATCCTTGTGGAATGTCCGAAGTCCTGGGGTTTACCGCAGCTCTCGTCCAGGGCCTGATCGCAGGACCCAAGCCTTCCTGGGCATCTGCCCAGGGTCAGGGCGGTGGAGCAAGGGGCCGCTGCACACAGCTCTGGCCTCCTGGGAGGGACAAGGACGGATGCCTTTGGAGTCTTTCTTGTACTGTCTTGAGTGGCACCCTGTCACTGCAGTGTATGTGTGGACATCATGCCGTGTGTAAGACCAGGACTGTGACGTAACAGCATAGATCTTACTTTCCAGGAACGTGTGATTTTGGCAGTTCTGACATCTGTCCTGCCGGGTGACTTTTGTGCCTGGGCCCTTACCCCCCACCTGCCTTTCTGCCTTGGGCAGGACAGAGCTGGATCCTCTTCATTCCTGATTCTGCTTCCCCAGGGCGGGAGTGCTGCTGTTCCTTAGAACTGCTGGGGACAGAGCCGGGGCCCAGAGAGTGCTGGCGCCTACTGCCCTGTCCTTGTCAGATCTCTGGGTGGCGCCGCCCAGTGTGGGGTGGGACATCCTGCTCTGCAGTCTCCAAGCCTGGCTCTACTGAATCCTAACCTTGCAACAAAAATGGTGGCTTCATGACTTTTTGGAGTTATTTTATTTTTTAAATTCCATACAGTAAAGCTGAGTGTGTAGGGACACACACATCTGTGAACCTTAACATGTGTTAGATTCCTGTAGCCACAGTCACAGGTGGGTCGTAACTGCCTCTTGGTGGTGGTGTCCTCCCCTCACCCTGCTCTCCCAGCAGCCTCTGTCCTTGCCGTGGTGACAGCGCCAGGCAAAGGGGCCCGGACAGCATGCGCGTTCTGGAGACTGGTCGCGGTGCTGGTGGTACATCATTTTTACAGCTGAACGATATTCTTTGTGCTACAATCTGTCTTTTAGTTGGTATGTTTAGATCATTCACGTTTAATTGTTGATACATTCGAATTTAGATCTACCTCTTCTCTCTATGCCCTCTTTTCTCTTTCCTGCCTTCTTTTGGGTTGTGTAAACCTTTTTTCATATTCCACCTCAATCAAGGTATTGTCTCATCGGTTACGTCTCTTTGTGGGGCTCTGAGTGGTTGCTGCAGGGGGCACGGGGAACGTGCCCGGCCTCCTCCGGCTGTGGTGGTCCCATAGGCGGTGTTGTGGCTGTTGGTTTTGAGAATCACCCATGCTACTCACCGCTCCTGGTGCCCTGGAACTGTGGTCTGCCGGCAGCGTTTCTCTTGCAGCTCCGTCCCTGGATAATGTTCCCTTCACCTTCTTTCTTGAATTTGGAATCCTGTTTAACACTTCTTTTCTTCCAGCACTTCACAAACTTCGTTCCACGTCCTGCGGCCTCTGTGGTTTCTGATTTGGTGTCTGGCGATTTCGGGTTTGCTTCTGGACTGCTCTTGAAGTCCTATGTAAAGAAGCCGATGAGGAGGCCGGGCGCGGTGGCTCACGCCTTGTAATGCTAGCGCTCTGGGAGGCCGAGGCAGGCGGATTGTTTGAGCTCAGGAGTTCGAGACCAGCCTGAGCAAGAGCGAGACCCTGTCTCTACTAAAAATTAGAAAGAAATTAATTGGACAACTAAAAATATATAGAAAAAATTAGCCAGGCATGGTGGCGCATGCCTGTAGTCCCAGCTACTGGGGAGGCTGAAGCAGGAGGATCGCTTGAGCCCAGGAGTGTGAGGTTGCTGTGAGCTAGGTTGACGCCACAGCACTCTAGCCCACGCAACACAGTGAGACTCTGTCTCAGGAAAAAAAAAAAAAAGCCGATGAGGGATGTGTGAGCTGTGGGGGGGCGTCAGCTTTGGGGTCAACTCTAACAGAATCTCATTGCTGACTTCATTCTTCTTTCCTCTGAAGATGCCCACCAGAGTCGGCGGGGTCTGCGTGGGCACAGCCCTGCATTTCTGTGTGTTCCATCTTTGCGGGGTGCGCCTCTCTGCCCATCTGGTGGGAGGAGCCTGCCCTGCTGTAGGTGGGACCATCTAGCCCCCCATTTTCCAGACAAGGAGAGTTTGGGAGGGTGCTCAGGTCCCACCCACTGCCGGGCAGGTGTGTCTGCACAGGCCTAGAGTGGACACTGCTGGCTTCGGGCAGTTCTGCCCGGTCACATCGGACTCTCACGTTTCAGATCTGCCCAGTCGGCTGACCCTGTTGGCTGTATCTTCTGGACAGATCCGAAGTCCCCCCACCTCCTTCCTGCTTGTGACTCACCTGGTCATCGGCTCCCCGCAGTGGGTCCCATCCCCGTGCATCCTCACTGCAGCTGCCACGCGGCCTCTCGGAGGCCTGGGCGTCGCAGCCCGCTGTGTTCACTGCTCCGCAGCAGCTCTCCCTCAGCCATAGCCCAGGCTGCGTCCTCAAGTGGGTTGTGAGGGACTCCCCTTCCTCCAGCCACACTGGCCTGGCCGCTTCTGTCTCGAGCCCTTTGCACTGTGTTTCTGGTCGGGAAGTGTGTCCCCAGGGGTCCCCAAAGTCCCCTGCCTCTGGTCTGCCTGAGTGTCCCTGCGTGAGGCCCTCCCTGGCCACCCCCGCGCTGCACTCCCAGCCTTCTTTTGTTTCCTGCGTAGCACGTAGGGTTTCTGTTTAGCCCTTCTGTGTTAGTCTGGCTGCACCGGAAGGAAAGAAGGCTCAGGAAGGGAGATTGTGGCTTCTGTTTGGTGTGTGGCCCGTGGCAGGTGCTCCGGGAATGCTGTGTGTGGATGAGTGGTCCCACCACCTAGTCTGTGCCCCACAGGGCTCCTGCCCCAGGCCTGCCCCCACTTGTTCTGTGACCTTCACCAGCCCGACCTGCCTTGGGGACGCCAAACACACACACACACACACACACACACACACACGTAAAGCCGCACTGGCGCCCAGCACCGCTCAGCCGGAGCTGCTGTGCTCATTGTCATTACTGACTTTGTGGTCTGAACACTCTTGGCTCTGCTCATCCCTACCAGGGTGGTCTCGGTCCCCTCACTTAATCCGATGTCCGGAAGGGTGGGCCCGTGTTCCCTCATGCCAGCTTGTTTTATTGGCATAAAACAACTAAATAAATGGAGAGATTTCCTTACCTCCATTGTATAGTAGAAAGTTAAAAAAAAATGGGAAAAATATTCCATGTCTCATGAATGAGAACCCTTAGTATTAGTCAGATGTCAGTTCTTCTCTCACTAATTTATAAATTCAGTTCAATTCCAGTCAAAATCCTAATGGAATTATTTGTGGCAATTTGCCAAACTGCTGTTAAGGTTGATGTTGGTGAGTAAACGTGAAGAATAATCAGGGTTGGAAACACAAGGGCAGTGTACCAGCCGCCACGGCAGGCCGTGGCCGTGGTCCAGCACGGAGCCCCCGCCTGACGTCCCGCAGCTCCTGCTTTGCTCTCGGGGACGCTGTGCGGTTGAGGTGTGGCTGTGCTCAGGTGTGGTGATGCTGGTGCGTGATGGCCTTGTCGTGCACAGCACCCTCACGCCCGCATACGGAAGGTCCCGCTCCCCAGCCTGATCTGCTTCGTTTCAGGTTGGTCTCAAATTCCTGCACAAAAACACTGCTCCCGCCTCAGCCTCCAGGTGGCATGTTTTTGAGGTCTGTCCACCTCATGTGGCTTTCATCAGTGGCTCCTTCCTCTCATTGCCGAGTGGTGTTCCATGGTAGGGGTGGACCACGGTTTCTCATCCACTGGGATTTTTGGTTTGTTTCCAGTTTCAGGTTATTATAAATAAACGTTCATGTACGAGTCTTTGAGTGAACCTTTGTTTTCATTTATCTTGAGTAAATATTTCGAAGTAAATGGCCGGGTTGGATTATAGACATATGTTTAACTTTTTAAGAAATTGCCGAGCTGGTTTCCAGAATGGCTGCGTCATTCCACACCCAGCTGTGGCAGACGAGGCTCGTGTGGCCGTGCCCGCAGCACGTGGCGTGGTGAGTGCTCTGATCTCAGCCGCTCAGCGGTTGTGCACCAGCGTCCAGCTGTGGTTTTGATTTGCTCTCACGGCGACAAGTGAGGCTCCCTGTCTCTTTATGTGCTTATTGGCTGTTTATATACTTATTTTCTCTGTCAAGTGTCTGTTCAGTTTTTTGCCTTTTTTTGTTAGACTGTGTATCTTCGTTGAGTTGTAAGAGTTCTTCATATATTCTGGATACAAAGTCTTTGTCAGGTATGTGTATTGTGACTATTTTCTCCCAGTTTGTGGTTTGCTTTTTCTTTTCTTTAGGGTACAGTTGCTGTTTGTAACAATCCGTGTGTCACGAAGGCAAGTCCTTGGCTGCATGCTGTATGCGTGTTGCTCGCTAGTCCCCGTGGTGTCCCTGGAGGGCAGGAGTGCCCCCCTTTAGAGATGAGGAGACCAGTGCAGAGGGTCACGTCATTTCTCCAAGTTCACGCTCTTCGTTTGGGTGTAAGAACTGGGTCTCTGACTGTTTGCAGCAGTTAAAATGCAGAGGGGGTCTCAGGCAGGGTCCAACACAAGCTGTGGTCGAGGTCTGCTGGCTTGTGGTTCTGGTGCCTGGCTGGCTGTGGGCCAACCAAGTGAGGCGTCTCCACTGGCGTGGGATGGGCTGAGGTGCCAGAGGTGGAGCCCCTGCCCCTCCCTGCCCCAGCCAGACTCTTGTGAGTGAGGAGCTCTGTCAGGGGTCACGTTCTCCCTTCGGGTCCTGGTGTCCTCTCAGCTCTTCGTTTCTTGGGCTGTCATTCTTGTGAATCTCTCAGCTGTGGTGGTTTCATAAACCCAAAGGAAGGTCACCTCAGCACATCCTGCACAGTGAAAAGTGCCGTATTTTCTTATTGTCTGCTTGCTCCTAACAACAGACACTTGCTCTGGTCGCCTGCAGCTCCCTGGGAGTGGACACAGGATCATCTAGGAGCACCCAGCCAGGGACTGCCAGCCACTTGCTTCCTGGGAGTTGGAGAGTGAAGTTAAAGCTCTCTCCTTTGTGCAAAGTGACTTGGTTTCACGTTGCGTGAGTATTTGACAGTGCTGTCTGTGCTCTGACATGATCGTGTGTCTTCGATTTCAGGCGAGCCCACACCTTGACTGTGCTGTTCATCCTTACCTGTTCGCTTGGCTACGTGACTCTCCTGGAAGAAACACCTCAAGACACAGCCTACAACACCAAGAGGTAACAGGCCTACCTCATCCTGCTCTCTGAACTGGGTGTGCGTGGTTGGTCTGGTGTCCTTGCTGTCCTCAGGCTGGCCAGAGGCTCAGGAGGCTCTCCCTGGCATCCACAGGAAGGTGGGCTGGGGCTCCTGGCCTCCCTCTCCAATGGGTCTGACACACCAGAGTCCTAGGGCTCCCCTTGGTGCTACGTGGCCTTTCTTGCCTGTGGACTGATCAGCCCCTGTCCTGCCTGTCACTGGATCCCTGGAGTCCATGTCACCTTCCATGTGACCTGCAGCTTGTGCTGCGTTTTCTCTGCATTTCACATGTTAAGAGACTGGGATGTGCCTCGGCAGCCTCTAGTGGTAGAGCCATTGTTTTGGGTGTCTTGAAGTGTTAGGTTTTTTTGCGGGGGCCAGTGATGGTTCCCCCAGTTAGCTGGCATGGTTCTGCTATGCTGGTGTGTTCTGTGTTTTGGTTTTTGTTTTTTGGAGACAAGGTCTCACTCCGTTGCCCTGGCTAGAGTGCAGTGACATCATCAGAGCTCATAGCAGCCTCAAGCCCCTGGGCTCAGACGATCCTCCCTTCTCAGCCTCCTGAGTAGCTGGGACTTCTGGTACTTGCCAGCATGTGCAGCTAATTTTTTATTTTAATTTTTTGTAGAAGCGGGGTCTTGCTGTGTTGCTCAGGCTGGTCTTGAACTCCTAGCCTCAGCCTCCCAAAGTCCTGGGATTATAGGCATAAACCACCATGCCTACCCTGCACTGGTGTTGATGCTGACACTTTTTAAAAATTTAAACCACATCAATATGTCAGGCGATTGTCCATGGACAGCCTGTGATCTCACTTCTGCAGGTCAGGAAGTGAGTCACTCCAAAGGCAGACTAGTCACTAGGATTGTCCTTTGCCTGAATTCCGTGGATTCTGAGGCCAGTGTGTGGAAGATAAGCTGGTTATAGAGCTTGTTGATTGATCTTGAGTTTTCACTTGACAGCCCCACCTCTCCTGTTCTCTCCCAATCCTGGCACCTGGGTGTCAGCTCAGGGCTGCATCCTGCCCAGCAAGGCCGGCTGCCACCGTCAGGGCTCAAGCCCCACTTGCCCTGGTGTCATGGCCAGGGGAAGCCAGGGAGAGTCTGGAGACCAGCCCCGGGCGGGGTCAGAGGTGGAGGGAGGCCTGGAGGCCTGTTGGTGGCAGGGCTGTGAGGCGGCTCTGGTTGATAGGGCCTGGGCCTTATAGAACCTCCCTGTCACAACAGCTCTGGGCGAGCACTTGGCTTTTTGTAAAACGAGGGTCCTAATGTCTGTGTCATAATTAGATGGGGTCAGGGGGGCGTGGTGTTAGGGCCACCATAACGACGCCAGGAGGCTCGCCATCAGCGTTGCTCGCCCCTGTATGCATGGGATGGTTTAGATGGTTTAGAGACACTTCGTGACGGAGCTCGTCCCCTTAGGTGCAGCCGGGCATTTCTGGTTAGAAATTGCCATCAGGGTGCCAGGACCCAGGGCTCTGCAGCCCACTTCCCCTGGGGAGCTCACACTCTGTCCTCCCCGGGAAGGCGCAGCTGGCCACTCCCTTCCTGGGTCTCCCGCCCTTTTCCCAGCTCCGCGCTCTGTGGGTTTTGCTCCCACCTCACCTACGTCGGTCTCCCAGTCGGCTTTTCCAGGCCTTCCCCTCTGTTCTGACCTCAGGTGCCAGCTTGCTCCCAGCCAGGCCAGCGTCTCTGCTGCTGCGCTCCGCCGTGCGGCCCAGCCGCTCCTTCTTCCTTTCTCGGCCAGCGTGCCGGAGTCGCATGTGGAGCAGCAGCGTGTGCTTGGGCAGCTGGAGTCCAGAGTAGGTGAGGGAGCCTGTGCCGCGTCATGGGCCCCTACCGGGGCCACCCAAGTCTGCCCTCGAGGCGCTGTCCCTGTGCGGGGGCCACCTGGGATGCTGCGCCTGTGGGTGTGGAGATGGTGAGGCTCTAGCAGGCCCCGTGTTTGCCAGGTAGGACTCGATCTTTTCCAAGGTTCATCCATCGGCACCTGGGTGTGCAGGGTCTGCGGCATCTCCGGGGCACAGTGGGCCAACGAGTGCCAAGGAGCAGGACGTGGTCACTCCTCAAGAGGTGTCCCCATAAGGCAAGTAAAATTAGGCCAGAGGTGAGCAGTCCCAACGTCTCTGGGCAAGAGTTGTCGAACTCAGACCCCCGAGTGTAAGGGGACCCGAATGGGCACGCCTCCTTCGTCTGGCACTGGCCCGTTCCGAGCTGCCCTGGCATGAGAGGCTGGGTCCTCCTGCCCCCTCCAGCAAGAAGCTCCCATGTGTGCATTGAGAGGAGGGACCAGGAGCTCCTGGGCACTTTCTCCTCTGAGGGTCTATGTTGTGGAGACACTGTACATTGTCCTGGCTCACATTCTGGGGACCCACATTGCCTCACCCACTGCCTCCGCCCAAGAGTCTGGCAGCCTCACAGCCGGCACTCTGGTCTGCCCAGGCCTTGCGGGCCTTGGGGAGGCTGCTGGGCCAGTTTATTTTAATATGTGAGAGTGATTTCATGCCCTTGAGCGTAGGTTTTATGTATAGAAAAGACCTACTACAGGTTATCTTTATTTTAAAAAATTAATATTTACATTATTAAAGTTAAAAATGTAGAAAGCTAGTTTGTTTTCTGTAAGTTTCCAGTTTCAGCTTGTGTATCTTTGTTCTTTTTATGCATCTGACAGTTTCTGTCTCTTTAGGGGGTTGGTTTTGTTTTGCTTCTTAAGTCAACCTTTTTTTTTATTTATTTATTTTTTTGAGACAGATTCTCCCTCTGTTGCCTGGGCTAGAGTTCCATGGCACCATTGTAGCTCACAGCAACCTCAAACTCCTGGGCTAAAGCAATCCTCCTGCCTCAGCCTCCCTCAGCTGGGACTACAGGTCTGTACCACCATACCCAGCTAATTTTTTCTGTTTTTAGCAGAGACGGGGTCTTGCTCTTGCTCAGGCTGGTCTGGAACTCCTGAGCTCAAGTGATCCTCCTGCCTTGGCTTCCCCGAGCGCTGGAACTACAGATATGAGCCACCGCGTGGCCAAGTCAACCTTATTGACTTATAATTTGATATGATATATAACTAATCAAAGCATACAGCTCGATGAGTTTTGATGGGTATTTAATACATACACCTGTGTGCCCACTGCTGAGTGGAGGTAGGAAATTTCCATTGTCCAAGTTCCTCTGAGCCGCCAGAGGGCCACACCCCGGCACTCAGGAGCGCTGGTCTGTCAGCACAGATGGGCTTTGCCTGTTGTGGTTTCACGAAAAAGGCGTTGCTCAGTGCATACTCCTTGGCGTCTGGCTTCTCCCACCCAGAATAACCGTTCGTGGCGTCCACATTGTGTCTGTTGGGAGTTTCTCACTCTCATTGCCGGGGAGGATCTCACTGCGAGGATCTGCCACAGTTCATTGATCCGCCATCCGTGGGTGACCTTGGGGACATTCCAGTTTTTCTAACCAACACATTTACAGGGTCTTCAATGAATTTTTTATTGCATTTACAAATTTAGTAAGTAAAACTTCACACCTTTTAGTCATATAAAATACGTATAATACATATAAATACGTAAATAGATATACATTTAGAATATAACTGTACTTTATATATGTAATACATATAAAATATAGTACACATGAATATATTCACGGTGCCAAAGAGGAACAGGGTTGGAGAGCTGACACTGCCCAATTCCAAGACTTACCGTGAAGCTACAGTAATCGAGATGATGCAATGTTGGCAGCAACAGGCGCAGAGATCAACGGGCCAGAGAGAGCCCAGGAAGGGCCGCACGACGCAGTCAGCTGGTCTCAACAGAAGTGCAGGCAGCGCAGTGGAGAAAGGGCAGTCTTCCAACAAACGGTGCTGGAGCAGCGGGACACCCACATGTGAAAGTGAATCTGGATGTTACACTTTTCACAAACATTACTCAAAATGGATTATAGATAGGCCTAAATGTAAAATGCAAAACTGTAAAACTTCTTGCAGAAAATGTAGGAGAAAACCTAGTGCCTCAGGTTTAGCGATGACTTTTTAGATAGAATACTAATAGCACGATCCATGAAGGAGAAAACTTGACAGGCTGAACTTCACTAAAATCGAAAGCTTTTGCTTTATAAAAGACACTGTTAAGAGAATGAGAAGAGGAGCCACAGGTTGGTTGAAAATATTTGCAAAACACGTATCCGATAAAGGACTTGAGCGCAAAATATGCAAAGAACTCTTAAAGCTCAGTAATAAGAAAAGAAACAACACGATTAAAAACCAGGTGAAAGATCTCAGATGCTCCCCAGAGAAAGCGTGCAGATGACCATCATCACGGGCAGATGCTCAGCACCATCTACAGGGAGTCGGAAGTCGCAAACTGTGAGATAGCGCAGCACACCCATCGCATGGCTAAAATTTAAAACACCGACAACACCAGATGCTGACAAGGGTTTCAAAAAACCAGGCACTCTCATCAGTACCAGTGGGAATGCAAAATGGCACGGCCACTTCGGAAGACAGTTTGGCGTCTCTCAGGGAACTAAACAGACTCTTAGCTTACGATCCCGCAATCATGCTCCTAAGTGTTGATCCAATTGAATCGAAAGCTTATGTTCACACAAAAACCTGCACATGAATGTTTATAACAACTTTATTCATAGACACCAGAAATTGGAAATAACCAAGATGTCCTTCAGCCAGAGAGTGGATAAGTAACCTGTGGCACATCTGGAATATTGTTCAGCAGTAAAAGGAAATGAGCTCTCAAGCCACAGAGACAGATGAATCTCAAGGTGCATTGTAACTGCGTGGAAGAAGCCAGTCGGAAAGGCTGCGTACCACACGATGCCGACTGGATACCACTGGGAAACTTTCCGGGAAAGGTGAAATTCCGTGACGGTAGAAAGATGAGTGGTCTCCAGGGGAGGGGCGAGAATGAGCAGCAGAACATGGCACCTTTATGGACTGCTCAGCGTCCCACTGTGAAGGTGGGCGCCTAACACCGTGCATCGTCCAGACCCACAGAACTAGACAGCTGCAGAGTAAGCCTTAATGCGTGCAAATTTGAAAAGCTAACGTAGGAGGTCAGGGATCCCAGGAAGGAAGGCAAACTGTGACAAGACACATCTCACTGTTCCAGAGGCATGCAGCGGCCTTCCCGCAGGTGCAGGGGAGAAGGTCCTGCGTCACTTGGGAGCCGAGTGGCGTCTGTGAGACTAAAGGCAGATGGAGCTGCATGAACACTGTGCTCAAACTGATAAAGTGTCCCAGAAGGTACCGGTGGCAGTTCTGTTACTGCTGTGTGTGTCGTTGTGTGGGGGTGGTGGCAGCCAGGTGTTCGCTGTCACAGTTGGAATTCACAGGTAATCAAGGGGAGGAGGCTAGAAGGATCCACGTGGTAATAGATCATAGTTAGAGATGTCAGTCAGAACTCATGTTTAGCTTAGTAAAGATAAAAATAGTTATAAATATTTATAATGTGTGTATATGTTGGTTAGTGTATGCACAGATATCTTATTGCTCTGTGAGCTGAGAGGACCCAGAACCTACTACCCCCCAGGAGCAGTGAGTACACCAGTGCCCAGCTCTCGGGTTCTGACGTTCTCCAGTGAAAGGACCCAGAAAGCAAAGAACTGCTCAGAAAGACACAACAAAACCCCACAGTGACAGGATTATGTCAAAGCGATGCTGGAGCCCAGTGAGAACTCTCAGTGGCCAAACCTGGAGCAGTTTCAGCAACAAAATCAATGCAGTGGTATTGGAATATAGCCCAGAGTATGAAAAATACGACATAAGCGATGAGTGAATAAGGAAGGAAAACAAGATTTCCAAGTAATGATGCAGCTACTCCCCCTGCAGGAGGTGGAGCGCAGCCTTCCGCCCCTCACCTGTGGGCTGCTCCTGGGGACTCCTTCCAGCCAAGTGCGGTGTGGGAAGGGGCGGTGACAGAGCGGAGGGGCCTGACCAGCACCCCAGCCAGGTGGTCGGGTGGCACCGCCAGTGGTGAGTTGTGGTGCTGGTGTGCACCTTGATAGCACTGGCGAAAGTGGTGCCTCGTCCCTGTGGTCTTCCTCCCAGAAATCCGTAACCCCATCCTAATCATGAGGAAACACAACAGACCACCTTAATTAAGGGATATTCTACGAAATTCCTGACCAGTTCTCAAGACTGTTCAGGTCCTCAGAAACAGGAGAGTCTGGGAAACTGTCATGGCTGAGAGGAGCATGGGGAGATGGGACGCCTCCCTGTCACGGGGAGTCCTGGACGGGATTGTAGGACAGGAAAGGACACTGGGGAAAAGCGAAGGAAGTCTGAGCAAAGTGCAGACCTTAGCTAGTGGTAACGTATCAATACTGGCTTATTAATTGTGACAGGTGCACCGTACTGACGTCAGGTGTTAATATTGGGGAAAGTAGGTACGTGATACGTGGGAACTCTGCTGTCCTCACAGTAATTCTATAAATCTCAAACCATTCTAAAGTTAAGTTTATTTTAGAAATGTAATGTATTTGTTTCCCTTTTAAAGTAACTCCTTTACCCAAATGACATACTTTCCCACGTACTGAAGCAATTCTTACAGGCAAATTAGCCTTATAAAGTCATGAGAAACACATGTGATGTGTAGCCAGGTTGGCATTCCTGTGTCACCTGGTCTGAGCTGGCTCCTGGGCCTTGTCATGTGCAGAAGCCACCAGGCTGCCCCAGGAGCCCAGCGCCAGACATGGCGCCGCGTAGCCAAAGCGCAGGGACCAACCAAGGGCGGGTGTGTCACGGGTCAGCCCCCAGGTGATGCCAGGAGCGTCCTTGGTCAGCACCCAGTTCCTCTTTTCATTTCCTTCCTTCCTGGGGGACAGAAGAGCATTTACCGTCTCTCCCCTAACAGTACACCCCTCTTGCACGCACCAGGGAAGAGCAGTGAATTGGGGCCTGCATCTTGCTCGGGTGGCCCTGCAAGGTACTTCTCACACCCCCCACCCAAGCACTGTGCGACCTCGGGCTGGGGCACCTGTGACAGGACCCACCCCCCGAGCCAGGCAGTGAGGTGTCTCTGCTCCCGTCCCAGGGGCTTGGTGTGGAGGCTGCTCTAGAAGCGCATGTGTCCCTCGCGGGGGGTCCGTGAATACCCTACCAAGGGAGAGACCTCACAGCTCTGGGCTCAGAGCAGCACACGGCCCGAATCACTGGACCCTTTCCCAGCTGCACGAGGGCTGGGCCATAGCCTGTGCTCCCCGGGTCCTGTGAGTCTCACGCTGTCCCTGGTGGGGCTGTGCCTCACTGTGTCTGCTTGCGGCTTCCAGACCCAGGCCCTCTTGGTAGGCAGAGAGGAGAGTTTTTTAGGCTGAAATTTGTCACTAGATGGTTTCAAGAGCACCGTTGAGAGCTCTGTGGCCCGTCCGATCTTGCAGCTGCGTGAGTGTGCATTTGTACGTTGCAGCTGCGCGGCAGCCACAGCCTGGACGCAGCAACAGCGTGTGAACACGTGGGCGAGACTGTCAACGGCACGTCCCTCTGCAGTGCTCTCAGGCCGAGCCAGACGGGCACATCGTGTGCCTGCAGAGTGGTGGGCAGGCTGGCGGCCGGGGAGCACCGGTGGCGGTGAGCAGGTGCCCGCACGTCCAGCCTGCTGTGGGCAGACAGAGGACTCCTGGCTGAGGCTGTGTGAGCAGCTGTGCGGGGGGCGCCTGCCCTGCCGCTGCCCCCGCCGCCCAGCACAGCCTCGTACCTCTCTGGGCTGCACTCCCTCCCCGCGCACCTGCGTTTTATTCATTTACTCGGTCGCTGTAGCACTTACACTTCCATCTTCTTATGAATTGCGGGAGTCCTGTTAGCATCGGATGAGGGGACCCCAAAAGACAAAAGAGCGCTGTAAAAATACGGGGGTCCCTGCCACGTTGGCACAGAAAGCCATCAGCTCCTAGTATCTTTCTGTCTCGTGCAGATGTTAGTGAACCCTGGTGCTCATGTACGGAATTTTAGGTGGCTTTTCTTCACGTAAGGCATGTGTCCTAGTGGTTCAGCACTTCATAGATGACGAATGTGGTGCCGCCACTGGGCGACTGGGCCCAGGTGAGATGTTGGTCCAGGAGGTGGGGTTGGCCCCGGCCCAGCCCTCCCTGCTATGCAGTCCCCAGCTCTGCCCCGAGGCTGGGGCTGTCCCACAGTGGGTGTCCTGGGTCCCTGCTGCCTCCTGCCTCCCTCCTGGGAGAAGCTTACACACACTGAGGGGCTGTTTGTTCTTTATTTGCAGAGGTATTGTGGCCAGTATTTTGGTTTTCTTATGTTTTGGAGTCACACAAGCTAAAGACGGGCCATTTTCCAGACCTCATCCAGGTAACTTGCCATTTCTTCTTCCGTGTGTGGCAGTTCTGTTCTGAGCAGTCACTCTGTGTCTGTGCTGGGTGTGAATGTCGCCACCCCCCGCCCCCGCCTGGCCCTGCCAAGCTGCCCACAGCAGGGATGGAGGGTGTGGGGCCCGAGTCGAGTCGTCTGCCCCTCTCCTTCCAGGTGAGGGTTCCTTCCGGCCCTCGGTCCCTCGCTGCTCCCTGTCCTGAGCTCTCCCGCCCTTCTCTTCCTGCCACACTCACTCTCGTCCTGCAGGCAGGGTGGCTGGGCTCAGCAGGGGGCTGGGAGGTGCCCCTCCCCTCGTCTCTGCCTCAGTTGCTCCCCAGTCACCTGACGTATAACCAATTCCAGGGAAACAGAGGCACAGGTCCTCCCCCAGGGCATACGCCACTTCCCACCAGCCAGGCTCCTCCTCCCACCAGGCCTCTGTAGGGATGGTTGGTTGGTTCCCCTGAAGGCTCACGCATAGTAACTGGAAACATTTCTTTTCTGTTTCAGTAGGGGTATGTATAGTCGAAAATTTGGAAAATACAAAAAATATTTTAATTAAAAATAAAAACCACCCACAAAAAATAACCACTACTAAATTTTGACGTGTTATGTATGTATAGGTAAACATAACCTTAAAAAAATGAAAAGAATAACGTATGCGTGGCTTTATATCATGCATTTTTCACTTTAGGTTTAACAAGCATTTCCTTATTCACTAATTTTTTTGTTTGATAACTGGATTTTTAGTGGCTGCTTGTTTAGCTGTTATTTGAATGTACTATAATTTTAGTTAACCAATTTGCTTACGCTGTAATAGTGTGTATTTGGGAAGTTTCCAGTTGTCCTGTAATAAACTAGGCTGTGGTGTATTTTTGCACATGTGCTCTGTGTAAATATCTGATTGTTCATTTTATAAGACATCCTAGGATTAGAAGCACTGGGTTACAGGGCAAACCTTTCAGGTCTGTGACATACAGTACGAGGTTGCCTTCTAGGAGGGCAGTTAGTGCCGTGGCGTGGGGCACTCTGCCCTGGAGGCTCCTGAGCAGCTGGTCTTGTGGCCCTTCTGTTCCAGGGTCTTGAGAAACGGCCCCTTGAGGGGCCTGGTGGGACGCTGGGGCCGGGGGTCCACTGAGCACATCTGGTCTGGAAGGGTTTGGGCTGTCCCCAGGGCAGGGGGAGAGTGAAGGCGTGGTTTAAACTTCAGATCACACATGAAAAACCTGGTGCCGCTGATGCTTGTTGGGTTGATTTACGGGAAGAAGCACTGTGGGAAGTTCAGCCCGTGTCGTCCTGGCTGGAGGCCGCGTCCCTCCCGGACACGGCCAGGCCTTGGGGTAGGAATGGGGTCTTATTGTATCTAAGCTTTTATTTTGAGCTCAGCTCTACCTTTTTTCTTTCGATTTAGTTTCCTTTGCATAAACTGCATGTTTCTTTGCCAATCTTTGATTGATTGATTGATTGATCTGAGACAGAGTCTTGCTGTTACCTGGGCTGGACTCAAGCCATCCTCCTGCCTCAGCCTCCTGAGTAGCTGGGACTACAGGTGTGCTCCACCACACCTGGCTAAGTTTTCTATTTTCAGTAGAGCTCTTGCTCAGGCTGGTCTCGAACTACTGACCTTAAGCTATCCTCCTGCCTCAGCCTCCCAGAGTGCTGGGAGATTTACAGGCGTGAGCCCCCACGCCCAGCCAAATCTTTGATTTATTAACGTAGGAAGCTTGGAGCCACCTTCTTCCACATGTTAACTTTGTGGTTGGCAGGAGACTCTCACACTGTCCAATCAGAATACATGGCAGTGGATAAGCGATGGGTCCTACGCAGCGTAGCAGTCTGTGGGGAGAGCGAGAAGGGTCTCTGGCTCCAGAAAGACGGCCCCTGTGGGGTCTGCCTGCCTGCCTGCCTGCGTCTGGGCCAGGTACGCAGGGTCAGGCCACTGCGGCGGCAGCCGGGAGCAACTGTGTTGAGAGGCAAAAATGAGGCTCCAGCTGACCTCTCGGTGGAGCTGCTCGTGTGGAGAAATGTTTGGCCGCAGTTCCAAACAAGACTGTGTTCAAACAGGTCCTGGCCCACTGCCGAAGGCACCATCCCTGTGTGCTTTGCTTCCATCTGTGGCCCCTCCAAAAGCTGGCGTGCTCTTTGCGCGTCAGGAGAGCACCTCACCGCAGAGGCCACCTGTCTGCTCTTCCCTCGGGCACTGTGTTTGGGGTGGGGCTGCTGGAATCAGGGAGACCAGCTCAGGAGCAGCTGGAGTTGCTGCGGGATGTGGGCGCACGGCCTGCTGGTATTGAGGGTGGGCTGGGTGGGCTTGGGCTCGAGGGTGAGAGATGAGTCCGAGGTGACCCACCTCCCCTGCAGTGGGGCACAGGGGACCTGAGTGGCCCTGTCAGGTATCTGTGGCTTCTGGGAGCACGTGGTGTTCCGAGTGGCCGGAGGCTGGGGACCTGCCCGGGAGTCCTGTTCAGGGGGCCCTTTGGGTGCAGGCTGCCCCTGAGTTTATTTCACCACAGACCCTTTTAGCTGCTGTTGTAGCTCTTGAACCAGTGAGAATTTCCCAGACAGAATCTTCTTATCCTTCAAGGCATGAAAGATAAGTTCGTCATCTCCCTTTTTTATCTCATGTCCCTGAACTACTTTAGCAAATTTCCTAGCAACTTACCACGTTTGTATTTCCTGCCTGCGCAAGGTGGCTTTTCGTATGCCATCACGGCTGTCTTCCCCCAGGTGGATTAGGCCCTGCCAAGAGGGCCTCCCACGGTGCTGGGTTTGGCCCTAAAACCTCATGTGTCCCTGCTGTGAGCCATGGCGGGAGGCAGGAGTATAGGGAGGGCTTAACATTAGGAGTCCGCTAACATAACGCCTCGTGTTGTTAATGTATCACAGGAAAAATCAGTCCTCTGAAATGCAGGAAAATGAAAGTTCATACTTATTCATGAGAAAAACTTTAAAAATTCTTTTTTTTTTTTTTTTTGTGACAGAATCTCACTCTGTCACCTCAGCTAGAGTGCAGTGATGTCATCACAGCTCACTGCAACCTCAAACTCCTGGGCTCAAGTGATCTTCCTGCCTCGGCCTCCCAGAGCGCTGGGATCACAGGCCTGAGCCACTGCACCTGCCCAAAAGGAGATCTTTTAACATGATAACAGGGATCCACCAAAAATCTGCTGCAGACTTATCAACGATGGGAGGTTGAAAGTGTTACCACGAACAGGGGACCAGAGTGTTTGCTGTCACTGCTCCTGTCCAACAGTTTATGGCCGTCTGTGCCACTGCAGTAAGATAAGAAAAGGACTAGAATGGAAGAAAATGGAAAAAAAAACATTTCAGAGAGAAACTGTGCTTAATTCTGGGTTCGACTTTGCTTTTTAAAGGCTCTACCAGGGACATGTGAGGAGCCCAGAACAGACACTGTGTCACGGAGTCAGTGGGAGGTCCTGGGGAACTCCTCTGCCAGGAACCAGCAAGGCTGGGGGCCTTGGAGGACCCAGGACCTGGGGCACGCTAACGCTTCTGTGTTCTTTGTCTTCGTAGCTTACTGGAGGTTTTGGCTCTGCGTTAGTGTGGTCTACGAACTGTTTCTCATCTTTATACTCTTCCAGGTAAGCGGTTTTTCTTGGTTGGATAAACTGTGGGAACTTAGGAGACAAGGAGGCCCCAGCCAGGGTGACAGGTGACAGAGGGGGTGTTGCACATTCAGCCCTCCAGAGTGCTGATAGGAAGCAGGGCCCGACCCGAGCAAAAGTGGCCCGAGGCTGCATGGGGACCTCCGAAGCATCCGGGTGGGAGACTGCCCCTGACGTTTCAGCGGGGCCTCAGTGGGCAGCACAGATGGCGGCGGGGGGTGGGGGAGGCCCAGCGATGCTCACGCCTCGGGGTCTGTGCCCTCGGCATCGTGTCCACACCTGTGCTGGGACCGGACACTGCAAAGAGGACAGCACGCAGACGCACGTCCGGCCATGCGTGCTCGCTGGGTTTCTGGGTTTGGGTTTGTGGTGGCCGCACGTGGCTCTGTGGACCATTCTCCCTCCTGGCACACATTTGGAGAGGTGATCAGGGTGGAGGGTGGAAACTCATCTCAGTGCATCTTGGGTCAGGACACTGCCAGTGATGTCTGTTTTATTAATCCTCGTTCTGCTCAAGTAACGAGCACACGTTTTGGTGGCTGCCTTCGGTGTGCCAAGGACTTTCTTACTCATAACCTCGAAACTGTCAGTGAGTGGCCAGGTTTCTTACCATCATGGCAGAATTGACTTTTGGGTGATAGGTGTGCGAGTCTGTGAATTTTAGCACTTGCATAGATTGTGAAAACTGCCCCTGACCCTGCACCCGGTGAGTGATCTGCCCCGTCTCTCCAGTTTGTGTCTGGGAGACGTCGTGTGGACGGAGGCGGCCGTGTCCTGGGTGCCCCGGTGCTCTGCAGGCTCTCGCGGTCCCTCCGGGTGCTCTCGCGGTCCCTCCGGGTGCTCTCGGCGGCCCGCTCCTCCTTCACACGGTGGACCACAGCAGTCCGTGCACCAGATGTGGGGAAGCACTTGGTGGTCAGGTTCAGGGCTGTCGTGAGTGGAGCTGCTCTGAGCGCTCCCGCGTGGACCTCCTGTGCTCACGTCACACCCTCCAGGGCGACGCCCAGCGGCAGTGTCTCTGGCTCCCTGGGTGAGTTTTGAGGAGCTGCCAGAGGAGACGCCGTCTCGCTCCCCACCAGCAGTGTCGGCGCAGGCGCTCCGCGCTCCTCAGTACTTGGGACTGTCAGGCTGGCACGGTGGGACCTTGGGGCTTTGATCCGCGGTTCTCCGAGTCCAGTGGTGCCGACCAGCTTTCTCACGCTAGTGTTCCCTTTAGTGAAGTGTTCAAGCATTTGCCTTTTTCAAAAATTGGGTTGTTAGTTTTTGCAGTCTCGTATCCTGATGGTTTTTCATGTCGTCCTGATACAAGGTCCTTGTCGGACGAGTGATTCACAGGTATTTGCTCCAAGTCTGCAGCTTGTCCTTCCGTTCGTTGACGGTGTCATCCATGGTTTTTCTACGGATTACGATTTTGATGTCACGTATAAGATTTTTTTGTCTAATACCAGGTTGTTAAGATTGTCTCCTGTGTTTTTTCTTTTTTTTTTTTTTGAGATAAGGTCTCACTCTGTCATCCAGGCTGGAATGCAGTGGTGCTCACAGCTCACTGCAGCCTTGAAAACTCCTGGCTCAAGCAATCCTCCTGCCTCAGCCTCCTGAGTAGCTGGGACTGCGCATGTGCGCCACCACGCCCGGCTAACTTTTTAAAACTTTTGTAGAGACAGGGTTCTTGCTGTGTTGCCCAGGCTGGTCTCAAATTTCTGGCCAAAAGTCTTGGGCTCAAGCCATCCTCCCACCTCAGCTGGGATTACAGGCGTGAGCCACCATGGCTGGCCTCCTCTATTTTTTCCTAAAAGTTTCATAGTTTTATTCACTTAGATCTCTCATCCATTTTGTGCTATTTTTTTATATATATATTTTGCTTGAAATAATTGTAGACTCTCAAGAAGCTGTACACAAAGTACTGTACTGTGTAGCCTCTGCCCAATTTCTCCCAGTGGTGATAATCTGTGTAATTATGGAACAATGTCCAAACCAGGAAACTGATACTGGTACAGCCCACAAAGCTTATTCTTATTTCACCAGTTTTCATTGGAACGTGTGTATGTAGAGTTCTATGCAATTTTCGTAATCTTATTATGCATTAACTTTTAAAATTCTTTTTGTGTTAAAAAAGATAACAGAATTTCCTATCTTAAACCATTTTTCAGTGTATATTAAGGGGCGTAAGTACATTCACAGTGTTATGCAGCCACGACCACCATCCCTCTCCAGAACTTTCTCATCCTCCCAGCTGAAGCTCTGCCCATTAAACACCAACTCCCTGTCCCCTCCCCAGCCCCGGCAACCACCGTCCTACTCTCTGTCGCTATGGGTTTGATGACCCTGGGACCCTATAGGAGTGGGATTGTAGGGGATTTGTCCTTCTGCGTCTGGCTTATTTCAGGGAGCAAAATGCCCTCCAAGTTCACCCGTGTTGTAGCGTGTGTCAGATGTGAACAGAATGAAGTCGTCATGGCATAGTGACTGTCACCATCATACAGTAACGTGCGCGTGCATGTTCACCGGGATCCGGTTACGTTCAAATCCAACCTACACACCGTGTCCATAACCCGGGGATCGCCTGCATTTTGAGTGTTGAGGAACCGCCAAACCGTTCCCCACGGCAGTTGCAGCTTTTTACCTTCCTGCCGACAGTGCACAGGGTTCCTGTCTTTCTACAGCCTCACAGACAACTTGCTATTTCCCATTTTTGGGGTTTTGTTTTTTAAATTATTGTCATCCTAATGGGTGTGAGGTGATTTCACAGTGGTTTTGGTTTGAGTTTCCCTGGTGGCGAGTGACCGTGAGCGTCGCCTTGTGTGTTCTGCGGCCACTGCGTATGTTCTTTGGAGACCCGCTGTGGTTCGGATTGATTTTTTTTTAATGATCGGTATTTTGATGTATTCATTGAAAATAAACTTTTTAATTTTAAAACAGACATACGAATTGCAAAGACGGTACAGAGTACCCGTGTGTCTGATACACAGTTTCCACTACTGATGATACATTAACACGGCACGTTTGTTACAGACAACCATGTGACACATCGTTACCCAAGTCCATGCTTCATTCGGATTTCTTTAGTTTTTACTTAATATCCTCTTTTTGTCCCAGGAAACCACATCACATCTAAACATTTTGTCCTTTTAGGCTCCTCCTGCCTGTGGCAGTTTCTCAGTGGCTGGCGACGCCCTGGGTGGACGGGTGTGGCAGACATGTCCAGTGACATCTGAAGTTGGGCAGGGTGGGTCCTCCTGCTGTGTTCTTCTTTTCCAAAATCGTTTGAATTATCCAGGTCTCTTGCGTTTCCAGATGAATGTTAAAGATCACCTTTTCCATTTCTGTAAAAAGAGCAGGCAAAATGTTAACGTGTATCATGCCGAACCTGTAGCTCTCTGCTGGGAGTGTTGTCGCCCTAAGAATATCGAGTCTTTCCTTTTATTTAGGTCTTTAATTTCTTTCAACAATGTTTTGGGGTTGTCAGAGTTTAGATTTTGCACTTCACTCAATTTATTTCCAGGTGTTTTGTTCATTTTGATGTTACAGTAAATGGCATTGTTTTCTTAATTTCATTTTTGCATTGCTCATTGCCAGTGCGTAGAAATGCGACTCACCTCTGTGCGTTGATCTTGTGTTCTGCAACTTTGCTGAGCTTGTTCATCAGCATGAATAGTTTGTGGTTTGGAGAGGGGATTTTTTGGTGGTTTTTCTAGGATTTTCTGTATTCAAGATCGTGTCATCTGCAAAGAGAGGTAGTTTTGCCTCTTCCCTTCCAGTCGGGATGCCTCTCCTTGCTTTCCTGTCTAACTGCCCATATGGAGGCCCCGGGCAGCCAGCGTTGCCTGCAGCCGGCAAGGACGGACGTGCTCATCTCGCTCCTGGTCTCGGGAAGGCACCTGGTCTCTGCCCACCGAGTCTGTGTCACTGTGGGCTTCTCATGGGTGCCCCTGTCAGGTGGGGGAAGTTCTGTTGCATTCCTAGTTTGTTGAGCATTTTTATCATGAAAATGCTTTTTCTGTGTGAAATGAGATGGTGATATGGGTTTTTTCCCTTGATCGATATGACGTATTATGTTGATTGATTTTCTTATTTTGAATTACCCTTGCGTTCCTGGGATAAATCCTATTAGTCGTGGGGTAGAACCCTTTTTGTATACTATTGGATTTGGTTTCCTAGTATTTTGTCTAGAACTTCTGCACCCATATTCGTGAGAGAAATTGTTCTGTAATTTTCCTGGAATGTCTGTTTTCTGATTCGGGCATCGGCATTAATTAGGATTCGTGTGATGAATGTCTCATGGCTTGGCTAGGGTCAAGGCGCACACTGTCACTACGGCTTGTTGCTGGTAGTGCCAACTCGACCACCTGGCTGGGTGTCTGTCAGGTTTCTCCCCTGGACATGACTCCTTTACTGCCCCCCATGCCCTGCTGTCTGGGGCTGTGGGGCCTGCGCCTGGCCGCGGATCAGGGTCCGGCTTCCGTGTTGCTGCCTCAGAGCCTCTTGGTTACAGAGACACGGTTGCTGACAGTGTCGCCACCGCAGAGTCTGTCAGACCCCCTGGGAGGGATGTCGTGCTGCAGGACAAGGCAGAGCACCTGTGTCCAGCACTGTCCGCCTCTGTCCCCTGAGACTGTGTCCCATCTGCTCCAGCCCCAGGCCGAGCTCGAGGGGGGGCCTCCTCCTGTCTTTGTCTCCTGTCCTCTGTGTGGCCAGGCCCTGCGCCAAGACACCAGCTTGTTCTCATACCTGCTGCGCCTCCTGGACCTCTGCTTTGTCATCTGGTCTCCAGGCCACCGAGCCTCCTCCTCTTTGTCCCTTGGCTGGTGGCCAGAGGGGCTTAAAGGGAGAGTCAGGCCTGCTCAAGGGTGAACCCCCTCCATTGAGGGACAGTCCCAAAGTGGTTCTAAGACCAAGAGGAACATCTGGCTAACGTTGACATCCCGTATGTCTGTTGTGTGTCATATGAAGGCAGAAGAGATGTCCCACGAAGGTGACTCCTCTATGAGGGTTTCTGGCCCTGCAGACCCATTGGGGGTGGCGGGCAGAGGCAGAAGCACACGGCCACCTCCACAGCCCATCTGACCAGTGTTCCGAGTCCCACCACCGACCCCAGAGTGAGCACGGTGCAGAGACGGGCAGAGATCTAGGGGTCACCTCCCGCATCCACCACCTTGCCAGGTCTTGGACCCCAGGTCTCCAGCCCTGCCTGGGAGGGGAGAGCTGGCGAGACACGGTGCTGCACTCGCCAGGCTGACTGAGATGCAACCACATACCGTGACCCACGTTCCAAGTCACCACCCCCATCTCAGCCCCACTAACACGGGCGTTGGCCTTACAGACTGTGCAGGACGGCCGGCAGTTTCTGAAATACATCGACCCCAGCCTGGGGGTCCCGCTGCCAGAGAGGGACTACGGGGGAAATTGCCTCATCTACGACGCAGACAACGAGACTGACCCCTTCCACAACGTCTGGGTAAGGGGCTGGGAGTCCTGAGGTGGGTCCCTCTCAGGTGCAGCACTGGGCCCCCCGAGGGTCAGGCACGGTGTTGGGGTGCCCAGCCATAAGGGGTTGCACAAGCTTCGTGACTGCTTGAGGTTGTCGCCCACTCGAGGGGTCTGGGCCCCATCAGTTTAGGTGGGGCTCCCTGGGGTGGGGCACCTGCTCTCTCGGCTGTCTGGTGTGTCACCTGCAGGGGCCGAGGGAGCGTCCTCCGGGCCTGGCAGGTGCTGCTCAGAGGTTCTGTGGTCCCAGCTGACCTGCCAGCGATGGGGGCAGCTCAAGCAGGGGAGTGGGGCTGTCCTCAAGGATCAGGCCCTGTCACCCACAGGACAAGCTGGACGGCTTTGTTCCCGCACACTTTCTTGGCTGGTACCTGAAGGTATGGCAACCACCTCTTCTGACCCGACACCCTCAGGCCTGCTCTGTGCTCTGGGCTGTTTCTGGCCACAGGGTTGACCCTCTGTGCGCTTTGAGTGTGGTGAGTGGGTGAGCCCTGGCCGTGAGGCACTGTGCCGTCCTGAAGGGTCCGTGAAAACGCCTGGGAGCCCCAGGTCTCCCAGCAGGGCTGGAATGAGAGCTCTGCCCATGGTCCTTGCTCTGTCCCCAGCATTGTGGGGGCTGGTTAGGGAAGGGGGTAGAGAGAGAGAGAGGCAGGAAGTCCCACCCCAGCCTGGGCTCAGGTACCACTCTTGAGCCCGGCGTCTGGCTTTGGCTGGCCTGGCGGTGGGACCAGGCCTTCCCTGTAGAGCTCAGAGTTCAGGCCTGGGGTGTGTGGATGCTACCTCATTTGCTGAAAGTCTTAAAAATCAAGGCTGCTCGGGGGACAGCTGCCCACCTCACATACTCACCTGGACCTCCCTAGGGCCGGGGGACCTGCTGGTGGGAGGTGGGGCTGGCATTCCCCAAGGGTGAGGCTTGTGTATGGGAGACCCCTCGCACACTCAGTGATGAGCCCCGACCCTGGTGTCCGACCTGCAGACACTGATGATCCGGGACTGGTGGATGTGCATGATAGTGAGTGTGATGTTCGAGTTCCTGGAGTACAGCCTTGAGCACCAGCTACCTAACTTCAGCGAGTGCTGGTGGGATCACGTAGGTGCTCTGCGGGGCCTCCCAGGGTGGTGGGCTCAGGCCGGATGGGCTGGTGCGTCTGGGGCAGGAGGGACACAATAGGGACGGCTGTGCGCCTTGTGGGGCCTCGTGCCCTCAGCTCTGTGGGGCTCGGCGTCGCCTCCTGGTGCTGGGTGGGGGGGTCCCACGGTCTCTGCCTCCCACCTGGTTCCTCCCCAGTGGATCATGGACGTGCTGGTCTGCAATGGGCTGGGCATCTACTGCGGCATGAAGACCCTTGAGTGGCTGTCCCTGAAGACCTACAAGTGGCAGGGCCTCTGGAACATTCCAACCTACAAGTATGTCTGGGGAGCCTCAGTAGGGCCTGGGTGGGTGTGGCAGCTGAGGTGGCTTCTGCTGCCCTGCCTCGGTGGACCCGAGGGCCAGGCCTGTCCCGCGTGCTGCTGGTGGGGGGGCCCTCCTGGAATCTCCACTCTGTTGCTCCGGTGGCCCCGGCACCACCCCTTGCTTGTAGTCTCGTTACGAAGTAGTTGCAGGTCCTCTGTTGTTTTTATTTTGGGATTTGAAAAAAAAGAAAAGTCTAAGAAAACTCCTGGGGCCATGCTGGGGAGGTCTCACCTCCTGTCTATTGGTGCCTTAGGCCCACCTGGAGCCAGCGCAGAGCCCTCTCAGAGGGGCCAGGGCCGCTCTGGCTGGACTGGAAGAGGGTTCTAAACAGGGGAGGGCCGTGGCAGGTGGGGCGTGTGCCTGGGTGGCTAGACCCAGTTGCTCCGCCTCTGTCCCCGGGGCTGGCACTGCCCCACAGCTAGAGAGTGGCCTGGTGGCGGCCTCGTGACCTAGAGCAGAGCAGTCCTGATGTGCAAGGTGGGGCTCAGGTAGGCCCTTGTCCTCAGGCTGATGGATTTCTGGTCTCCAGGGGCAAGATGAAGAGGATCGCCTTCCAGTTCACACCCTACAGCTGGGTCCGCTTCGAGTGGAAGCCCGCCTCCAGCCTGCGCCGCTGGCTGGCCGTGTGCGGCATCATCCTGGTGGTAAGGCCGGGCTGCCTTGTGGTTGTACGGCTGACCGGGCAGCCAGAGCAAGGGCTCACCCTCTTCCACACCCTCTTCCGTCCCCCAGTTTTTGCTGGCGGAACTGAACACGTTCTACTTGAAGTTTGTGCTGTGGCTGCCACCCGAGCACTACCTGGTCCTCCTGCGGCTGGTCTTCTTCGTGAACGTGGGCGGCGTGGCCATGCGCGAGATCTATGACTTCATGGATGACCCGTGAGGGCTGCGGGCCAGGGCTGGGGTGCGGGGAGGAGGTGTGGAGGGTGGGAGGCAGAGCCTGGGTGTGGTCGCCTGAGGGGCCCCACGGGGCTGGAGGAGCTGGGCCAGCCACTGCCCCCTCTGCAGGAAGCCCCACAGGAAGCTGGGCCCACAGGCCTGGCTGGTGGCAGCCATCACGGTCACGGAGCTGCTCATCGTGGTGAAGTACGACCCGCACACGCTCACCCTGTCCCTGCCCTTCTACATCTCCCAGTGCTGGACCCTCGGCTCCATCCTGGTGCTCACCTGGACCATCTGGCGCTTCTTCCTGCGGTCAGTGGGGGGTCCTGGGGGGCAGGAGTGGTGTTCTTGAAGGAGGGCCCCCCTGCCCTGGCCAGCTGGCACAAGCTCTGCTGCAGTTTGTTTAATTGGCGTTTGAGCAGCTGGCCCTGCCCGACCCTTGGCTGCCGCTGTGCAAGCTTCCCTGGGGCAGCCAGCCTCGGCCCCTCCTGAACCCTGGGGTCCTGGGGGCTTGGCCCTTGTGACTTCTGAAGGGACGAAGGTGCCTGGGTGTCCACAGGGCCTGCACCAGGGGCTGGTGCGGGAGCGGGTGTGATTAGGCCTCCCTGCCCCCACCCCCAGGGACATCACCTTGAGGTACAAGGAGACCCGGCGGCAGAAGCAGCAGAGCAGGGGCGGCCCAGACAGAGCCGTTGGCAACGGGGACCAGCACTCGCTGGGGCTGGACGAAGACCTGCCAGGGCCTGGGGTGGCTGAGGGGACGGGGGAACCAGCTCCTAACTGACCTGCGCCTCAGCCACCCTGGGAGCCTCCCAGAACCCAGGCCTGCTAGGAACCGCTGCCGGGCCTCACCCTGAGGTTTTATTTTCCTTCCTCCTTGCCCTCCACTCAGCAGGGATTGAGGAGGGGGGTGAAGGGAGCCTGGCCCCGGCTTCATCTACGTGTGTGCATGTAAGCGTGTGCACATGTGTGTCCTTGGCTCTGGGGCTTGCCCCAGGGCAGCCGGTTCCCCTGGAGTGGGGGTCCCTGCTCCCCTCCTGCCTGCTCAGCCCAGTGGCCTCTGGCCCCGAGTGCCCCGTCACCCAGCCCTGGCACGGCCCGGCCCTGGCACCGCCCGCCCTCTCCACGCCCCTTGCCCCAGCTGCTCTGAGGCAGCGCGGTGGGGCCAGACGCCTCTCCTGGCGGCGTGTGTCGGAGGACAGTCGTCCACAAACACTCAGTGACTGAGAGGCGTCGACACGAGCGGCAGCACTGAGCCACTTCCTCGAGTCTTCGTTGGGCAGACGGACCTGGCGGCATGTGGATGGTGTCAGAGGCTGCCGAACTGGCCTCTCAGGGGACACTGAGTCAGAAACTCTATGGGCCAGAGGCCAGGAACTGGGTGCTGGGACCCGTGTCCATGGCTGCCCGAGTTTAGGGTCATCCCCACGAGCAAACAGAATAAAGTGGCGACGAAGGTCTGTATCCTCCTCCTCCCTGGGAAACCTCGAAGCGTGGTGGGGCCAGCAGGTCGGCTCTGCCTCTGCCCAAGGCCCCCTGAACTGCAGTGGGTGCGTGTGTGGGATGGGACGCCGGGGCCACCTCCCCACCAGCTGCATCTGTCCCCGGCTGTGGGATGGGGCTGGGGACCCGCTAGGCAGTGGCCACAGGGCTCCTGGGAGGAGCAGCCAACTTCTCAGGCTGGAATGTTTAAAATCTTACCATGAAAATTTTCAAACGCACATGAAGAGGCAAAAGTGCAGTGGAAAATCCCACCTTCCATGAGCTGACACTGGAACGTGGGATACGCTTCAGAACTGCACCCCAGACGCCTCTGCCCTGCCCAGCGCCCAGCCAGGCCCTGCCCAAGAGCCGGCAGTTTGGTCCCGCAGTGGTTTCCTTGAGTCTTGTGTCCCCGAGGCTGTCCCGCCGTGGGCCTCTGTGGCCCTGCACGGGCCAGGGTCACGCTGGCTGCCCTCGTGCTTCCCTGGAGCCACTCGACGCATGCCCAGCACCCCCAGGAGGCATGTTCTGCTCCCCTCACGTGTGGCAGCTTCGACCCCTTGGTGAGTGTGGCTGCCCCGTCTCCCCGCTGCAGGGACAGGCCCCCTTGGCCACCATGGACCCTCTGGGCTGCATCTGGGCGAGTGGAGATGGTGCCTTGCTGGGGGGCACTGCCCCATCCCATCCTCACTTGTCCCAGCTCTGGTGTCTGAGGCTACGACACGCTCCAGGCCTACCTTGTGCCCCAGGCCCGGGTCACCTTTTTCTCCTCTGAATAGGGGATCATATCTGTCATAGAAACGTAAGATCCTGGGGCACCTTAACAGGCGTCACAGCGGCAAACCTGAAGTGTCCACCTAGGCACTGGGCCCTCCGAGAGCTGATGAGTATCCCACAGGCCTCGCAGAGCAGCCCCCTCTTGATGGTGCAGGTCACCCCTGGGCTGCCTGCCCTGGGCAAGACGAGGCCAGTGGGGCAGAGGTGCACCCGCCCACCCTGTCCAGAGAGCGCAGAGCTGACGGGGCTCGGGCAGGAGAGGAGGGCCAGTGGTGCTGAGGCCCGGGCTGCAGGCGGCCAGGCCAGGGCAGCTCCCCACAGGCCTCCAGAGTGGCAGGAGGTGGGTGTCACTGATAATGGCAGAAAGGGGTGAGACCCTGCTAGCCCTGGGCAGTGTGGTCTCCTCAGGGGACCCCACAAGGAAGGACGGGCACCCTCCTGCCACAAAAGTGCTTTAATGATTATAAAGTGTCTAAAATGTTCTAAAATAAGTTGATTTAAGCGTTTCTCTCCAGGCAAAGCTAGGACACCCACAGAGTGAGCCCCCTGGGGAGCTGGTCCACCCTGTGGTGGGCTGAGGCCACTGTCCAGGGAGAGCAGGTTTAGGAGCCCGGGGTGGCCAGCAGTGCTCTCAGGAGATGATCCTCAGGGATGGCTTGTTCTCCTCCAGGGCCCTCAGCTGGTTGTCCATCTCCTCAGACCAGTAGATGTCATACAGGCTGCGCACGGGCGGTAAAGGGCAGTGGGCTGGGTGTCCCCACCAACCCCCCACCCCCAGTCTGCCTGAGCCCCGCGGCCAGGTGTCCACTCACACCAGCTGCTCCAGGGTGCAGGCTGGCTGCCGGAGGCTCTCTATCAGCTGCAGGACGCCCGGGTCTCCCATGCAGTTGTTGCTGAGGTCCAGCTCACGCAGGCTGTGGTTGGCCAGCAGGGTGGAGGCGAGGCTGCCGCAGCCACCATCAGTCACCTCACAGTCCCCTATCCTGGGAGGACAGGGTGGAGGTCAGGACCGAGAACAGGCCGTGTGACCTGGGCCTGAGTTGCCACCAGACCATGGGATGGTGACAGAGGCCCACGCCTGACATGCCCGAGGACCCTGAGATGGGCCTGCACGGGGTTGCTCCCCCAGTTCAGCCTGGCAGCGGTGTCTCAGTCCCTGTCCGGCCCCAGGCACATGAAGCCCCGAATGCAATGACAGAGAGGATCACAGTGGATTACAGATCAGGACAGCAGAGTCCTTCCCGGAAGACAGAAATTGATGCAGCAGCCCCGGCCAGCGTGCGGCCCAGGACTCCACCCCCAGCTAAAGGCTCCAGAGTTACTCCACAGCACGCTTCTTGGGAAGCTGCCAGACAAGGTGCTTTAGCAAGAGTCGGGGAGACCTGGACAGACACCAGCCTTCACTCGGGGGAACCCCTGACTGCGCTCACTGTTAAAACAGGAACCACGCGCGCACGCACCAGAGCACCCGCAGCACGGAGCTGGGCTGGCGCAGGCCCTGGCTGAGCTCTCGCACGCCCGCGTCGCCCAGCTTGTTGCTGCTCATCTGCAGCTCCAGCAGGGACTTGTTCTGCGCCAGCACCGAGCTGAAGTGGGGGCAGCAGGAGGCAGTGAGGCCGCAGGTCTTCACCCTGTGGACGGGTGAAGGCTGGGCCACGGCTGCACGGGCCCTTCCCCCTGGCCCCCAGCACCCCCTTGCCAGGCACCCCCAGGCCACACCCCTCCCGGGCAGGACCCGAGGGTCAGGGTTGAGCCGGCAGCCCCAGCGTCTCGCCGCTTCCCTCTCGGGGCCTCACCACAGCGACTCCAGCTGGCAGCCTGGCTCCAGCAGGCTCTCGCACAGCAGCCGGGCGCCTGCGTCCCCCAGCTCGTTGCCCGACAGGCTGAGCTCCTTGAGGCTCTCCTTGGCCCTGAGGACGCGGCACAGCTCCTGGCAGCCCTCGGCGGTGATGCCACACTCCCAGAGCCTGCGGGGCAGCGACATGCTCTACGGATGTTCCTCACCGGCACTGGGCGTGGGGAGGGCTCCCGGGACAACCGTACCCCGTGGGAAGCCGACTCACCACAGAGTCCTGAGCCGGGAGCTGGGCCGCAGCAGCCCGGGGCACAGCTCCACCAGCCCTGCGTCGCCCAGCTGGTTGCTGCCCAGGTCCAGCTCCCGCAGCGAGGCCTTGGAAGCCAGGACGCCGCACAGGTCCCTGCAGTTGGCTGCTGTGACACCGCAGCTCTCCAGCCTGGGACACAAGATGTGTGTGGGAGCAGGGAGCCCCACCCCCACCCCCCACCCGACCCCGCACCTACTTGAGCGACTCGAGCTGGCAGGAGGAGTCCTGCAGGCCCTGGCACAGCACGCGGACACCAGCCTCGCCGATGTCGTTGTTGCTCAGCATCAGCTCCTTGAAGTCCGGCTTGGCCCTGAGCACCGAGGCCAGGGGCTCGCAGCTGGCAGCCGTGAGGTTGCAGTACTCCAGCCTGGGGCAGGCAAGCAGGTCTCAGCCCCCAACGGGACCAGCTGAGGGGTGCGACGCCAGGGCGCCACCTTGGGAGGTGTCGTCCCCTTAGCATCGTGGGAGCACCGAGGCCCAGAGACCCGTCTTCAGGGCTCAGGTCAGGGGCGCCCAGAGCTCCAGCCACGTGGACACTGGAACCCTTCACCAACCAAGAGGCCACCTCACCCCAGGGCTCTGCCAGACCCGGGAGAAATCACACGCTCGGCCGCGGTCACTTGTGGTGGCCAGGCCACCTGACTCAGCCAGCGTCGGTTCCCGCCATGGGGTCCCAGGATGGCTGCCTGCTCCTTGCAAAGGCAACTGGACAGGGAGGTGGGGAGATGACGGAGCCCCCAGCCGCAGCGCCACGGGGGAGGAGCACCGCAGGGCCCTGCGACCCCAGTCCCCTCCTCAGGGTTCCCTGCAGCCCGTGTGCCGTAAAGGGGCAAGGGGGGCCGGCCCCAGGCAGAGCACACACTCACTGCAGCCTTTCAAGGTGGCACCGGGGGTCCAGGAGTCCCTCGCAGAGCAGCCGCAGGCCTGCGTCCCCCAAAGGGTTGTCACCAAGGTGCAGCTCGCGCAGGGTGGGCACAGAGCGCAGCACGCCGGGCAGGACCCCACAGCCGGCCTCCGTCAGGCAGCAGTTCTGCAGGCTGGCGCACACCGGCTGTCAGAGCCTGCCCACAGGCCAGGTCTGTGCCTGCTCCTTCTCTGGGCAGGCTCTGGTCGGCAGGCTGGGGGCTGTGGGAAGCTGTGTCTGCAAAGCTCCTTGTCAGCAGGGTGGCGCCGTGATGCCCAGGGTGACAGGAGGGGCCCTGTCCCTGCACGGAGTGGATACCACCCCCCATGCCTCTGGCTGAAGACAACGCGCCCGCAGCCCCCGCCTGCCCCAGGCAGGGCCCCCACCTCACCTCAGCTTCTGGATCTTGCAGGTGGGGCTCTGCAGGCCCTGCAGCACCAGGTGCACACCGGCGTCGCCCAGCTCGTTGGTGCGCAGGCTGAGCTCGGTCAGGGCAGGGTTGGCCCGCAGGGCGGAGCTGATGTCCTGGCACTGCACCTCCGTGAGGCCACAGTCGTCCAGCCTGCGGGCAGGACCCCTGGAGTCACCATGTGGCCCACCCCACACTCAGGGTGTGGCCCATCAGTGGGCCAAGAAATCAGCAAGACGGGTCACACAGGGACGTTTCGAAAACGAAACAAAAAACGGGGAATTGTTCTACAAAACTTCTGTTTAAGATGCTCAAACACATACAGATGAGTGTCTGGGCATAACGTAGTCTCCATGTTCTGCTGTGGGGCACAGAGCACGAGCACGCCTGGTCTGTCTAGAGAGGTGACAGCTGGGGGAAGTGCCTGGGACAGGACACAGCAGCCGACGGGAGGGGCTCCTAGCAGTCGGAGCTGCGATGCGTGAGCAAAAATAAACAATGATGCTCGATGTTAACTCAGCAAAATAAGTGTCTTCAAGTCATCCCGAGTAAATGAATACATGAATGACTACAGGTGGGAGGAAAGCCGGCTCTTGTTCATAAAGGAACGTTCGCTGATAAACGTGGAGGGAATGGCAGAATTACAATACCACACAATAACCGTTCAAGCACGAGCCACTGAAGCTGCTGAAACCAGCAGGCAAGAGTCTGCGTGGAAACAGTGTCGGCAGAATCTCAAAGTGCCTCCCCCGACGCTGGCCAGTGACCAGGGAAGAACAGCAGCTGCATGGGGGAGAAGCCCTGCAGACACCACCCTACCCAGGTGGCAGCGTGGTGCCATGATGGGCCCACGGGCACACACTGGCAGGACCCAATAGCAGTCTGCGCGTTCCTGCCAAAAACGTGTGACTTCAGCCACGGGAAAAGCCCAGACAAGCCCAAACAGAGGGAGTCCACAGGGGCCTGGCCACACGCAGCTGTCAGAGCACTGGGGCACGGGACGGGACGGGCCGTCACAGATGGGAGGGGCTGAGGGGATGGGAGGAGCAAACGCCACGTGGAATCCTGGACTGACCAGGGACAGGGAAAGGACGCGGTGGGAAAGCGGACTCGCGTCTGCAGCTGGACGTGCGTGGCCAGCGCTGGCTTCTCTGTTTGCGGAGTGCCCAGCTGCCGTGAGACGTTCTCACCGCGGGAGGCTGGGGAGGGTGCACGGGAGCCCCATGCTACCTTCCTGTCTCTTCTGCAGATCTGAAACTACTTCAGATAACACATTCACGGTGAGGACTGCGCAGGCACCTGCCTCTTGCTGTGAAACCTCTGGCACTGCTGGGTTTGTGAGAACTTTGAGGACAGAGGCCAGTCTGACTTGGCAGCGCCAGGCAGCACCTCCACGGCCACAGACCGGGGGGCCTCAGCCCAGTCCTGCCCCCATGTTCCCAGAGGAAGGGAGGAGCCAAACCCATGGGTCCAGAGACCCCATCAGGCAGCCCCAGCCTGTGTCTAGAATGGGTTTTACATTTCTAAATGGTTGTAAAAAGCACGGGAATAACATTTCATGCCACGTGAAAATTACACGAAATTCACGTTTCATGTCCATAGACAAAGTGCTCCCGAGCACACACCCACCTGTGTGTCTGCCGGGGCAGAGGCCAGCGATCTGGCTGCCACGTGGGAGCCACTGCCCGGAGCCCATGCCCACGCCCACAGGCCTGCCCCCACCAGCACCCATGAGGCGGCCCAGGGCCTCACCTGACCACTTGGCACTGCTGGATCCGCGGGAGGAGCTCTGTCCACCTGGTATCACTCAGCTGCTCACACTGGATGTCCACACTCATGGTGGAGCTGAGGTGTCGCCTGCGTCAGAGAGAACGTCTCAGCCAAATCCTCGCAAGCTTTGACAGGCCAGAGATTCTGCAAAGGGGGAAAAAAGCCCAAACAGGACCCCAGTGGGGCTGGTGCTTCGGGAAGAGCCATAGCCTCCCCCGTGGCAGGGGCCTGCTTTGCTCCCTGTCGTCACACTCTCCCGCTCAGCCTCCCCGAGCGGACGTCGCGGCAGAGGCTGCGCTTACCAGCTCCCCTGGCAAAAGCCACCACAGGCAGGAGCCTCGCCGCCTGCCCACATGCCCTCGGTGGGCACCTCTGGCCCAAGAGAAGGTGGGGACGGCAAATCTGGCCCAGGAAGCCCCTGCCTCTTATTTGCCTGGGCAAGGGCAGGGTGGGAGTGGGGTGGTCTGTGGGCCTGGAGACCCCTGGGGAGCACAGGGGCTGTGGAAACCGCCCCTGTCCGCTTGGCCTCCATCTCGCTGAGGACAGGAGGGTCAGGCTCCCACTTGGCCAGGAACCCACAGGCAGCCTGGGCAAGACAGGGTAGGGTGTTTTCAGGTGGCCACTGGGGGCACAAGCTTCCATGACCCCCTTCTGGGGCTGGGGACATCCTCTGGGCCACCCTGGGCCAGCCCACAGAGAAGCCAGGCTGTCAGGCAGGCTGGGTTGCAGGCCCCAAGACCTCACCAGGGACAAGCTCAGAGCCTGAATGAAGGAGGTGGCACTGCAAGGGTGTCCCCGAGGACCGGGCCGAGAGCACAGCACAGGTGCCCTGCCATCAGAGCACCGTGGGACGTCCACTCAGGCCAGCTCTAGCACAGCCGCTGGTGGGCGGACACGTTCGGAGCAACTGCCAAGCAGTGGCTGGGGACAAGGGCTGGGCAGAACCCAGCCCAGGTGTATGAACACCTGGAGAGGTATCTGGGGACAGCCAGGGAGGGCTCCCTGGACACAGTGACCCATGATGCCGACACCGGTGGAGAGGCAGCTGGGTTTCATTCAGAAGCCGCAGAAAGCCCAGGAAAGACGCACTGCAGGGGATGACGCAACTCCAGCCGCCTTTGCACAGGTGCCAAACAGGATAATGCAGCCGAATCTCCTGGCTTCCTGAGAGCGCTGCTCCCTCTCCTGTTTTGCCCGTGCCTGGCACGGCCTGGCCTTGCTGCAGGGGCCCTCCCCACTCCCTTCCCAGGGCTGGTCAGGGTGACAGGGACGGTGGCCACAGTGGAGGGAGAGGCCCTGGTGCCAACCAGGAGGGAAGACATGCTCACACAGGCCTGCAGCGGAAACTGAGGCAAGGGCGCCAGTAACTCACCAGGGTCGCCCAGCCCACTGCCCAGAGCACAAGAACAAAACCAGCCCCGCCTGGGGGGGGGGCCTAGGGAGGCCAGGGTGTGGTCACCCAAACAGACTGGAATTCACAGGCACTGACAGTCATCTCCCGACACACTGTGGGCGTGGGCCGCAGGGCTGCAGATGGAAACTCTGACCCTTCCCTCCCCCCAGAGGACCTCCAGCCCCAGCACCCGCTCCCCAGTCCAGCCTGGGAGCATCGCTGCCTTCTGCACCCCAAGCGTCTTCCTCCTGAGACAGCACGAGGGCCTCTCCCGCCGTGGTCTGGGATCAAGGACACCTATGGGGAGTGGAGGTGGCGGCTGAGCCCCCACGCCCTGGGCCTGACCCTGCTGTAATGCCGGCTGGTCCCTGGGACCAGGAAGATGCCTCTTAACGCATGGTTCTCTGATGCCAGAGAAGCCCGTGTGGCATCCCCCAAGGATGCCGCGTGTGCAACCTTCTCTAGACGCTATGAGGCCCCACAAGCGGGTAAGGGCTCGTTTCAGGCCCACAGGGGAACCAGCGCCCCAGCTGGGCTGCGGCCCGAGTTAGTCCGTCCGGAACCCGAACCGCAGTGGACACAGGCCTCTCTGCCGCCCCTGCGCCCCGGGCGGGCCGTCTGGGAGGCGCCGGCCACGCTCGGCGGGTCCCGCGGACCTGCTAGTTCTGGACGCCCCGGCGCGTATCAGCAGGCCCGGGAGAACCCCCAGAAAAAGCACGCAGGGGGCGCCCCGGACGCTCACCTGCGCGCAGAGCCAGGCCGCCGCCGCGCTCCTTCCGCCCAGGCCGGGCGGGGGCGGGGCTCTGGGAGGGCGGGGGCGGGGCTCCGAGCCCCAGCTGGGTATCCGCCCGGGGGCCCCGCCCTGCTCTCGCCCACCCGACGCTCTGGGCGGCACGCGCGCTGCCCCCACCCCTCCGGGCCTGGCCGGGCCTTTGCCCAGACGCGAGCGAAGCCCTGGCCGCTTTCCGCTAAGGGGGCGGCAAAACCACGTCCCACTTTCTGGCCCCAGCCGGCCTTTCAATCTTATCTCCAGAACAAGCGCCTGTGCCCCCCGCCCCAGGCCGTCCTGCCAGCAGGTAGGCAGCCCTGAGTCCCCTCACCGGGACCCCGCGTCGCCAGGACCCCCGCCTTCACGGGGACCCCCCACCCTCGCCAAGGACGCGCAATCTGCCTCCTCCCACGAGCAGGCCGGACTCCAGGAATTCCCCAGAACACAGAAGTAAAACACACCTGAGACACCCCTTTTTGCTGCCAGACTGGAAGAGATGGAAAGGGTAACAATAATTTGTTGTGGCTGAGGGGAAGTGGGGGAGACCCTGATGAGGCTTTTTGGAGAACAATCTGGAACTGTGTAAAACATGCACACACTGCTCCGTTTCTGTGTATCAAGCAACAGAAACATTCAGCGGAGAGCTTAGAAGACATGCTCAGGAATGACACAGCATTTTGTGACTATCCAAACCTGGAAACAATCCAAAGAGCCATCGGTAGGAAAATGGTTAAATACTTTGACACACCACACCCTGCCAGTTGACAAGACTACTGCAGACAGGAAAAGATCTCGGAGGGTAGGCGGTTCATGCGGAGCAAGACTCAGATTAGAGCGCTATGCTTGCAAGAACTGAGGTGGGCTGGAGACCGCAGGGTACGCACTGCCCCAGGGGCACAGCCCTCCTGCACACACAGGCCCAGGCTACTCATTTATTCAAGCCGTCCCCCCACGGACCCGCAGGCGTCTTAGAACACCGGGAGCTCTGTGTGTTCCCACTGCGCAGGCATTCATCCATTCAGCGAATGCTTATTGGACACCTACCGTGTGCCAGGCACAGTCATAGCAAAACAGGCAAAGGTGTCAGCTCCCAGGAACTTACAGTCAAGGGAGGGACGTACAGAATTAAAATGGGGAGAGTGCGAGATGGGGGCAATTACTGCAGAGTAAGGGGGATCAGGTGTGCTGGGGGGAGGGAGGAGGTGAGGCCTGGCAGGGAGGGTGCTGGTGGGACAGGAAGGGGACTGGAGGGTGGTTGCAAAGGCACCGGACACAGTGCTCACTGCAGAGCTGGCTTAATCTTCATGGCTGGAGCCAGGAGCTGACCAGTGGCCTGAGGGTCCGGTTCTTTTGGGTTGTATGGTGAAGGGTTACTCAGTATGGGGAAGAAAATTTGGGGCCAGCCCTTGCTTGTTGCCCTAGTTTGCTGGGTGCAACAAAGGGGTGGGGATCACCAACTCAGGGTCCAGGGGTCCAGGAGAGCTAGTGGCTGGGCAGGGACAGTCCACACAGGTACAGACAACCCCAGGCACCTGCAGGCCAAGGGTGTGTCCAGGGTCTGCCAAGGTGCTCAGGACAAGTGGAGTGCAGACAGCATGCTCTCCTTCCACCCTTACGCAGGAAAAGGAGGGCTACCGCAGCATGGGGAAGGGTGAGAACACAGGGAGAAAGGGATTAGGGGAAGGCTATGGAGGGGGCCTCTGAGTGCACTAGAGCCCCTGTCAACTTTACTTTCTTCCTTTCTTTTAGAGTCAGGGTCTTGCTCTGTTGCCCAGGCTGGAGTTCAGTGGCATGATCATAGCTCACTGTCACCTCAAACTGCTGGACTCAAGCAATCCTCCTGCCTAGGCCTCCCAAAACTCTGGAACTACAGGCATGAGCCATCGTGCCCAGCCAACTTTAACATGGTTTTTACCCCACAAGCAGTATGTGCTTCTTGTAGAAAAATCAGAAGACAGAGATAAGAAAATGAAAAGCTCTGGAATCCTCATCTTCCAGAGATAAGCACTCTGACATTTGTGTATGTGTTGATACATCTTGTCTGTACATAACACACATTTTTAAATAAAAATGGCACATCAGGTATGGTAGTCAGAAGAATGGCTCCAAAAGGTGTCCTGGTCTTAATCTCCACACCTGTGAAATTATTTTATATAAGGGAAAATGAAAATCTCAGGACCATCCCCCAACTCCTCATGCAAATGCAGCTCAAGCCCAGAGGCTCAGTCTGCAACACCCTCTTCCACATGAAGACCTGCTGCTAACATCACATCAGCCAGATCCCCAGGGCAGGTAAAGGCCTCAGGCATCTACAAGGGCTGTCCCCACAGATCACTTATAAGGAAATTCTTTGCTGGCCTCCCATAAACAAGGACTTGCTAATTGTAACTTTGGGTCTATAGTCTCAGTTTAGCTCCTGAAACTAAAGTCTGTTCAATTCGTCCACCCAAATAAATGACTGAGGCAAAAATCTCAATCGATAGAGGTTTATTAAGCCAAAATTGAGGACTGGCCCAGGAAAAACACAAACCAAACCACAGGCAGTTACAGGTTTATCTTCCCAGATGCAGAACAGAGATGAGATGAGATCATTCCTCCACCTACCAAGGGACATCTACATAGCGGATGCTTCCTTAGTTCCTTTTCTCTTGTAACATTTGCCTATCTTATGTAAAATACAGATTTCCTGGGCCTCAAAAGAATGTGACCATTTGTCTCAGTGCCCATTCCCCTCCTCCTGTTTTCTTTCTGTAAGCCCTGACCCCTTTAAAAACTGAGTTTGGGAATCACACTTGGGAAAAACAGTCACAGATACGACTGTGGTTTGTGTTTTTCCCGGGCTTGTCCTCCATTGATTAAGATCTCTGCCTCCGTCACTTACTTTGAATTATCACTTACATGGCAAAATGGACTTTGCAAAAGTGACTCACTTAAGGATTCTGAGATAGGGAGGTCATCCTGGGGTATCTGGGTGGGCCCAGTGCACTCAGTGTCCCTATAAGGACAGGCAGACACAGCGGTTCGAAGGTGGAAGGCAGCCTCTAGAAGCTGGAAAAAGCAAAGTAGCAGATTCCCCCAGAGAACTTCCAGAAGGAACCAGCACTGCTGACAGCTTGATTTTAATCCCCTAAGGCTCATTTAAGACTTCAGACCTCCAGAAGTGTAAAATAACACATTGGCGACAATTTTGTTAGAGCGGGGATTGCAACTGCTATAATAATCCCCACTTAAGAATCTGTATACAATGTAACTTTTAATGGCCACATTGTGTGCAAACACCGTATGCCTCAGCCAAGCTCTACGTGTGGGCATTCAGACTGTTCACAGGTTTTCAGGCCTTCTACCACCCCGGAAAGGGGCCTGCCTGGTTCTAAGGTCAAACTGTCCTCCAGCTTACGCCGAACCGCGGGCGCCCCGGCTGTGCGGTACCAGTGCTCAAAGTGCTTGGGCCCCTTTCCCCGTCGCAGCCAACCCCGCGACAGTCCTGACGCCCAGGCCCGGTTCCGCTCCCCCCCGCGCCGGGGCCGCCCGAGGGCCCAGACCACCAGGGACGTGCGCGCGACCCCCGAGGCCCCGCAGGACGGGACCCCGCCCCCCAGCGCTCCGGGCGGGACGCCGGCGAGTCCTCTGCCCCGGCTGTTCTTCTAGGGTCGGCTGTTTGGGGAACAAGGCCAAGGCTACGCCACGCGGGGACAAAGCTCGGCTCCCACCCGCAAGGGGAACCGGGGCCGCGCGGGGACGAACCACGCAAGCGCGGACCCGCCCCCTGCGACGGGACTCCCGGCGTGCCCCGGGAAGGCGCGATGACGCCACTGGGCGCGCCACGTCCGCGGGCGCCCTGGCCCCGCCGCCCCCGACCCCTGCCCGCCGCCTCCGCCCCTCCTCGGGGCGCGTCTGGCCCCGGCAGCCGGGGCCGCGGCGGCGCCGAAGCTCGTGCCCAGGAGCCGACCAAAGCTGGCGACGGCAAGGGCCGGCCGCGGCTGACGCATCGCCTGAGGGACTGACTGACCTCGAGGCGCCCGAGGGACTGTCACTGGCCTACAGACCCCGCGCGACGAGGCCGGTTTCGGACTGGGGCGGGCGGACCGGGCCTAACCGGGCGGCGTCTGCGGCGGCCGGGGGCCCTGGCGGGGCGGGGCGAGCGGGGGCGGGCCCTAAGTTGGGGCCGGCTGAGGGGCGGGGCCTGGAGGGGCGGGGCTATGATGTGGGGGTGGGTCTCGCTGGCGGGGGCGGGGCCTGGAGAGGGGCGGGCCCTGGCGGGGCGTGGTCTCGCCCGCCTCGCGCAGGCTGAGACCTCTCGTACCCTTGAAGGAGGGACACACGGAAGGGACGCCCAGGCCTGGGGGCGCCTCCCGCCCGGAAGGGGATGGAGTCCTGGGGTCGCCACCGGCCGGGGAGGCCCCCGCGCAGCCGCGTTGGGTGGTGTCCTGAAGGTGACGTCTCCTGGGAACGGATTTATTTCGGTGTCAAAAGTTTAGACACTTTCGGTGAAAATGCATTGTCTATGTTATTGTTCTCTGTCCTTGATGGAGTTTTTTTTGTTTTTTGTTTTTTTTGAGACAAAGTCTCGCTCTGTTGCACGAGCTAGAGTGCCGTGGCATCAGCCTAGCTCACAGCAACCTCAAACTCCTGGGCTAAAGAGATCTTCCTGCCTCAGCCTCCCGAGTAGCTGGGACTACAGGCATGCGCCACCATGCCCGGCTAATTTTTTCTATATATTTTTAGTTGTCCAGGTCATTTCTTTCAATTTTTTAGTAGAGACGGGGTCTCGCTCTTGCTCAGGCTGGTCTCGAACTCCTGACCTTGAGCGATTCTCCCGCCTCGGCCTCCCAGAGTGCTGGGATTACAGGCGTGAGCCACCGTGCCCGGCCCTTGATGGACTTTTCTAAAACCGGTTCCAGCCGAGCATTCGCGAGAGTCTCAAGCTGGCTCAGGGATCTGCGAGCCGGGTGGGCTGCTCCGAGGAGGAGGACCGCGAGGAGGCCCGCCTCTGTTGCGGTGCTGGACCCTGCGTGCCTATCGCTGTTCTTCCTGTTTAATGGGCTCCAACTGGCCAGGCTTGGAATCGCGACTAAATTAAGAGCAGTTTCTAGACCGGGCGCCGCGACCTGTAATCCCAGCGCTCTGGGAGCCCGAGGCGGGGGGATCCCTTGAGCCTAGAGTTCAAGACCAGCCTGGGCAAGAGCAGATCCTTTCTCTACAAAAAATAGAAAAATCAGCAAGTGTGGTGGCTCAAGTCTGTAGTCCCACCTACTGGGGAGGCTGAGGCAGGAGGACCGCTTGAGCCAGGAGGCTGCAGTGAGCTGTGAAGACACCACTGTACTCCTGCCCAGGAGACAGTGAAATCTTGTCTCCAGAAAAAGGGGTGGCTGCCTCCGGGGAAAGCTCAGGGCCTGGAACCAGTGACCTGTGGCAGATTCTTTATCCTTCAAAGCTTGATTGTTTCATCTGTAACCAGGGCTACCAACTGTACCTCCCTCCTGGTGGCAAGGTTTGAGTGAGGTGATGCAGGTAGCTCTTCAGGGCACATGGGCTCTCAGTATTGTTTACACAAAGCGTAGGCTGCAAAAACAAAATGCTTTTGATTTAGACTCTGGATGAGAGGTTTAGAATTCATTGCAGGATGCCACAAGGATGCTGCCAGCCTGATTCCTGGACTGCAAGAGTTACATTTTTAGGAAAGCTGCTCAAATGTTCTAGATTCATTTCACTCTTTTCTATGCCATCACCTCTTAGATTTGTTTCTTGCAGTTCTCATAAAGGTGAAGAGAGCTATTTAAAACAAGCGTTTGGCCCTGATGCTGTCTGGGCTCCCTTTTGTGACCCCACATGGGGATGTGAGGACCAGGTGAGAAGCATCAGCTTTGAGACTCCACAGGACCTGAGCGTAGGGATGACTACCACACCTGTGGCTGGACCGCCTTCCGGCACTGGACGCTGGCTGCAGTTGGGGGCCATGTGGGAGTCCCTGAAAATTATGCCTTTATCTTCACTTTTGAACTTACCTGGTTTACCCAGTTATGTCTTTATCGTATTTTTAAACTTACTGAATTCGTCCATTGTGAGATTTGCATCATACGGAAGTACCCCCCATCCCGCTGTAGCGATGGCTTGCCCACTCCGGTGAGTCCCGGCTGCCCCATACGTGCTTGTCTTCCTGGCCCCGCCCTGCCCAGGTCTGACAGGTGCTCATCCCCCCCACCCTTCCCTTCCCTATGCCTCCAGCCCCTCCAGGCTACCCGTTTCCTGAAAGAGATTTTGGGTCGTTTTGCCTTTTCTTCAATGTCTGCCAGGGCATCTTGACGTGGGGCTCTCAGTAAAGGGATAGAGTGAGGGGCTGAAGTGAGAGCCCCCAGTGTTTACGAGATGCTGTCCCGAAAAAGCACTGTGGTGCTGAAGTCTGCCAGTCAGACCCGCAGGTCACACCTGTGGGAGAGATTCCACCTAAGGGTGTGTTTGGGTGGGGAGTCTCTGTACTTGTCACACTTTCGTAAATATATTTCTTAAAAAATAGCTTTTTAATTGAAGTATAAGATACACACAGAAAAGCACATGTAGTGTGAGTATAGAGCACAGTGGATTTTCTCAAACAACACATGCATGAAATGGAAAGATATTTATAATGAAGTAGCAATTATTTGAGAATTAAGCTTGTTTTGTAGAGATGAGGTCTCACTATGTTGCCCAGGCTGGTCTCCAACTCCTGGCCTCAAGTGAACCTCCTACCTGAGCCTCCTGAGTCACTGGGATTGCAGGTGTGAACAGCTGCACCTGGCTCGAGGTTTAAACTTGATTGGTGGCTGCTATGGGTTCATATGTGAGTGGCTACCTAGTTGATAGTTTTTTTTTTTTTAACTTTTACTGGCAAGGACCAGCTGAGTTTTGGTGACTGAGGATTTGTCCTAAGATTTGGAATGTAGCACCCTCTGCTTCCCCTAGCAGGAGGAGTTCATGACAGAGCAGATTTAGGGGGAATCTCTGCACCCCTCACCACGAGTGATAAGGTCCTGTTCGGCTTCAAGTCGTCAGTTTCAGTCAGGCAGGAAACATCTGGTCCGGGATGGTGCGTGGCTGAGGAGCCCAAGCTCCTGCCGTGGCCTCACAGGGACGGCGGTTTCTTCTTCTTGCCAGCACGAGGTGTGGTGCGGGCTGGACACTCCTGTGAGGGCCCCAGGTCACACACTGAGGTAGCCTCTCAGGGCTAGAAGATGTTTGAACGCCAACCACCCCTCGCCCCACACACACACACTGCAGGGGCCAGCTGTGCCATGGCGGGACGTGAGAGGTCTTGGTCAGTTGCCTCCGTGAGGCAGGGAGGTGACTTTATGCAGGAGACATCTGAGTTCGCATGGCGTGTGGGGAAGGGCAGTCCAGGTAGAAGGAACAGCGTGTGCATGGGCACAGAGGTTTAAAGTAAGCACTCTCCTAACTTCTAATTCCACAGACTAATTTTGCCTGTTTCGAACTTTATGTAAGTGCAATCATATTGCATGTTCTCTTTTGTATCGGACTTTTTTCTCAGCATGATGTGATACTCATCCATCTCATTGCAGGTAGCAGCAGTCAGTTCACTCTCGAACACACCATGATTTATTTACCTGTTACATCTTTTTTTTTTTTTTTTTTTTTTTTGAGACAGAGCCTCACTCTGTTGCCCGGGCTAGAGTGCCGTGGCGTCAGCCTAGCTCACAGCAACCTCAAACTCCTGGGCTCAAGCAATCCTTCTGCCTCAACCTCCTGGGTAGCTGGAACCACAAGCATGCGCCACCACACCCGGCTAATTTTTTCTATATGTTTTTAGTTGTCCAGCCAATTTCTTTCTATTTTTAGTAGAGATGGGGTCTTGCTCTTGCTCAGGCTGGTCTCGAACTCCTGAGGTCAAACGATCCTCCCGCCTCGGCCTCCCAGAGTGCTAGGATTATAGGCGTGAGCCACCGCGCCCAGCCAACCTGTTATATCGTGATGGTCGTTGAGGTACTTCTAGCTTTTGGCTATTACAAAAAATGTTGCATTGCATGAATGCCCTTGTGCATGTTTTTGCTGAACACAAGTAGGCGTTTCTGGGTGGTATATTCGTAGGAGTAGGAGTGGAATTGCTGAATCAGAGGGTGGGCGTGTGTTCAGTTTTCGTATTTGGGTATCAAGGTTGTGGGGACTTCATAAAATGAGTTGGGAATTGTTTCCCCATTTTCTGGAAAAGGTAATATTGGTATTCATTATTTCTTAAATGTTTGGTAGAATTCACAAAACTCTTTTTTTCTTTGTAGGAAGTTTTTATATCATAGATTCCATTTCTATACTAGTTCTAGAACTATTCAGATTTTTTAATTTATTCCTGTTATGGTTTTTGTGAAGTTGTATTTGTCTAGATTTGTCCATTTCCACTACAGTTTCAAAGCATTTGGCAAAAAGTTTTTCATGATATCCTGGTTTTTTTAAAAAAGCCATTGGATCTGTAGTGATGTCCCCTGTTTCATTCCTAATATTGGTCATTTGTGGCTTTTCTTTTTTTTTATTAAGCTTTCCAAAGAAACTAGCTTTTAGCTTATTGACTTTTGCTATTGTATTTTTTTCTGTTTCACTGATTTCTGCTCTTTATTTCATATTTCTTTCTAATTTGGGGGAGTTTAACTTCTTATGCCAGTTCTTGAGACGAATGCTTAGATCACTGATTGTCTCCTGTTTGTAAATATGCATTAAGATGACTAAAATTCTCTTTCAGCTACTTCCCACAGGGATTTGTGATTTTTTTAAACATCAAGTTCAAAAAACATTTTTTTAAAGAGAGAGGGTCTTGCCATGTGGCCCTTGCTGGAGTGCAGGGAGATCACAGCTCACTGTGATTCTGGCTCAAGGCATCCTCCTGCCTCAGCCTCCCAAGTAGCTGGGATTGCAGGTACCACCACACCTAGCTTACTGTTCTTTACTTTTTTAAGAGACAGGGTCTTGCTATGTTGCCCAGCCTGGTCCCATCTGGGCTCTCTGTTTTTTCCTGCCTGGAGAATGCCTTCCAGTATCTCATTTGGTATGAATTTCCTGGTGACAGATTCTGCTAGTTTTTGTTTGTGTGAAAATTTCTTTGTAGCCCCTCTAGTGTTTAAGGATAGTTTCACTGGGTATAGAATTATAGGTTGGCAGTTATTTCTGTCAGCATTTTGGGGATGCTATTCTATTGTCTTTTGGCTTCCATCATTTCTGTCAGTCAGAGGGGGGTGGTGAGAACATTGGGGGGCAGTCAGACCACTCTGGTCACGGAGATAGCGTGGCAGGGGCTGAGGCTGCCATGGGGGTCAGTTAGGTGCCTGGCAGGGCCAGCGTGGAGATGGCAGAGGAGTTGCTGGCGGAGGCGGGACACTGGAGAGGCAGGACGGGTCAGGGGTGAGGCAAAGCTTCCTGGGTGTGTGAGAGGGGACCACCAGCCACAGGCGCATGTCGTGAGTGTGGACGAGTTGCCAGTGGGCCGGCTCTCTGAAGCAAGAGGGAGCACATGGTGTGACGGCTGGCCATGGGACAGGGGCTCTGAGGCCTGGCCTTCCTCCTTGGCGGGTCAGGGGCTGGCGCTGGTGAGTCACTCAGGGGAACACGTGGCTGAAAATCACAGGACATCCATGAAGAAGGCAGGCATCATCTTTCTCATTTCCGATCAGAGGCGGCCACAGCAGCTGCGGCAATAAGGGCTCAGGACTGCTGTTCTGCTCTCTGGAGGCTGCGGCACAGTCACGGGGCTCCGCCCTCAGGTGCTGCGAGGCGGGAGACAAGTGGGCTGGATGAGAGCTCGTCTGTTCACAGTGTGGTTACTGAATATTTCAAGCCCATTGTTGAGGCCTACTGATCAGAACGAGATTCCTTTTGTTTTTCTTTTTTTCTTTTTTTGAGACAGAGTCTCACTCTGTTGCCCAGCTAGCCTGCCGTGACATCAGCCTAGCTCCTCAAATCTGAAACTCCTGGGCTCAACTGATCCTCCTGCCTCAGCCTCCCAAGTGACTACAGGCACATGCCACCATGCCTGGTTAATTTTTTCTATATATTTTTAGTTGTCTGGCTAATTTCTTTCTATTTTTTAGTAGAGATGGGGGTCTCTCTCTTGCTCAGGCTGGTCTCGAACTCCTGACCTCGAGGGATCCTCCCACCTTGGCCTCCCAGAGTGCTAGGATTACAGGTGTGAGCCACCGTGCCCGGCCACAAGTCTTATTATTTAAGAAACACATTTCATTCATGCTTTAAGAAGATCTGTAAAAAACACAAAAAAGAAACACATTTCATAAAGCTAGAGCTGCGTAGACAGTGATTCCTCTGATGGATCTGGGCAAAGTAAGTTGAAAACCTTCTGGAAAGGATTTGCCCTTCTAGGTGCCATTAAGAACATTCGTGATTTGGGAGGTGAAAAATGTCGAAATTAACAGGAATCTGGAAGAAGTAGATTCCAGCCCTCGCTGGATGACGGTGAGGGGTTCCGCGACGTCAGTGGCGGAGGTCACCGCAGACGTGGGAACAGCGAGAGAAGCAGACTTAGAGGTGGAGCCTGAGATGGGGCTGAATTGCTGCGATCTCAGGACAAAACCTGAACAGCCGAGGAGCGCTTCTTACGAATGGGCAAAGAGAGTGGTTTCTTGAGAAGGAATCGCCTCCTGGTGACGGTGCCGTGAGCATCGTGGAAATGACAGCAAAGGACTTAGACCAGTCCATGAGCAGCGGCAGGGTTTGGCGTCAGCTCTGAAAGCAGCTCTGCTGTGGATAAAACGCTGTCAAACAGCATCGCATGCTACAGAGAAATCTCTCATAAAAGGAAGAGTCAGTCTCCGTGGCAGACTTCACTGTTGTTCCCAGGCGGATCTGGAGACTCTCACACTGCTGTCTTATTTTAAGAAATTGCCACAGGCCAGGCACAGGGGCTCAGGCCTATAATTCCAGCACTCTGGGAGGCCGAGGTGGGAGGATCGCTGGAGCCCGTGAGTTGGAGGTTGCAGTGAGCTGTGATGACACCACTGCATTGTGGCCTGGGCGGGAAAGTAAGACTCTGTCAAAAAAGAAGGGAGGGAGGGAGGGAGGGAGGAAAAAGAAATTGCCACAGGCACTCCAGCCTTCAGCAACCACCACCCTGTTCAACAGTCAGCTGCTACCAACACTGACACAAGACCTTCCATCAGCAAAAAGATTAGGACTTGCTGAAGGCTCAGATGATTGTTAACATTTTTTAGCAATAAAAGTATTTTTTAATAGGCCAGGTGTGGTGGCTCAAGCCTGTAATCCTAGCTCTCTGGGAGACCGAGGCGGGCAAATTGTTTGAGCTCAGGAGTTAGAGACCAGCCTGAGCAAGAACGAGACCCCGTCTCTACAAAAAATAGAAAAGAAATTAATTGGACAGCTAAAAAATATATAGAAAAAATTAGCCGGGCATGGTGGCGCATGCCTGTAGTCCCAGCTACTTGGGAGGCTGAGGCAGTAGGATCGCTTGAGCCCAGAAGTCTGAGGTTGCTGTGAGCTAGGCTGACGCCACGGCACTCGCCCCGGGCAACACAGTGAGACTCTGTCTCAAAAAAAAAAAGAAAAAAAAAAAGTATTTTTTATTTAAGGTATGTGCATTGTTTTTTAGACATATGCTGTTGCACACTTAATAGACTATAGTGTCAAAATAACTTTTTTCTTTTTTTGAGACAGTCTCACTCTGTCGCCCTGGGTAGAGGGCAGCGGCACAATCATAGCTCACTGCAACCTCCAACTCCTGGGCTCACGCGATCTTCCTGCCTCGGCCTCCCAGAGCGCTAGGATTACAGGCCTGAGCCACTGTGCCCGGCCTCAACATAACTTTTATATGCACCAGAAAACCCAAAAATTCGTGACTCACGTTATGGCAATATTTGCTTTAGTGCGGTGTCTGGAACCAGACCCACAATGTCTGCAAGGCATGCCTGTGAGCGTTTCTAACGCAACAGGGTTTAACACAACTCAATGGTTTTCTGAGCGGTTGGATGCTGCTTCTCACCTCCAGAAGCACAGACTCCCTCGGGACTGGGGTGGGACGTGATGCTGCCATAGCCGCTGCTGGGGTTAACCTGAAATTGGGTCATTTGACAGAAAGGCTTGAAGGACCGCCAGTAAATTCATTTTTCTTTTTATCATTTTTTTCTTCTTTCCTCCTCCTGAAGGAGGGGCCCTGTCCCAAGAGGACCACAGGGCCTGCTCTGTAGATGCAGGTGCGGGGAGGCAACGGTTTGCGGGCTGAGGACTGGGCTGGCCTGGGACTTTGGGTACCTGTGCTCAGGGCAGGAATGCCGGGCTGGGAGGCGCCTCCCGAGTCCGCCCAGAGCTCAGCACCGAGTGACTCCGGAAGACTCAGGAGCCCAGTCCTAAGAGCCCTTTGTACGCCTGCGCAGGACTCCTACAGGGCGACCCTCCTGCCCGGCTCCGGTCTCCGCGCTCTCCACGCACGTCCCACGCTTCCAGCGCCGCTCGCTGTTGCCGAGACGGTCCGAACACCGGCGCAGGGTCTGCGCCCGCCCTGCTGGTCGTCTGGTCACAGACGCCCTGTCCGGACTCCTGAACCTTCACGCTGAGTCTCCGGGTCAGGTCTTGGAACCCGTTTTCTTGTTTCTTCTTTTTCTGAGTGGTTTAGACTCTGCTAGGTCCCTGGAGTTGCCACCTGCCGACACACATGACCGCCAGCGCGCATGCGTGTCAGCACCCTTGGGAACACGTGCACATCGTGACCGAGTCAAATTTATTCCAGGAATGCAAGGCAGGCTCAGCGCGGAAAATGAGCCAGTGGAATCCACTGTGTTAACAGATTAAAGGACAAATTAATTTCTATTAATAACAAGCTAACAAACTGGGAAGAGGCCAAATTTAGAACATGAGAAAGATGTTAGAGCCAAGGGAGGCTGTGGACAGGAAGAGCACACTCACACTCACACTCTGTGACCCTGCAGAAAAGGCACAAACAGGAATCATGAGGTCAACGTTTAATCAGCCTTACCCTGGGCAGGGGTGTAAAGGGCGCGGGCTCAGGAGGCTCCAAACCTGCTCCCTCCCTCTCACCTGGTCCCCTCACCTGCTCCTCCCTCAACCCACCAGAGCTGTGGGCTGCTGCAGCTGTTCCCCAGGGCTGCGGCTCCGGCTGTGGGCTCTAGACTTACTGTCCTGCATAACCACAAGTCCCTGACCCGCTTCTCCCTGTTTCCTTCGTCCCCCCAGCTGCTGGTAACCACCACTCTACTCTGTGCATCTGTGTATTTGACTTTTTTTAAAAAAGAAAATGTGGTACACACACACACACACACACACAACACACACTTGCACCATGGAATATTATTCAGCCTTAAAAAAGAAGGAAATCTTATCATTTGCAACAACATGGAGGGTTATGGAAAACATTATGTTGAATGGAAGAAGCCAGACAGAGAAAGACAAGTAGCATATTCCACAGAGATGTGGGATCCGAAGGATGAAGCTCACGCCAGCAGAGGGTGGGATGGTGGTTACTGGGGCTGGGGGAGGGGGAGATGTGGAAACGCTGGTCAAAGGTATGAAATTCCAATCATGCAACTTGCATAAGTTCTGGAGATCCAACGTACAGCCAAGTGACTACAGGTAGCAAATACGGAATTTATTGTATACTGAAATTGCTAAGAGGGTAGATCCTAAATGTTCTCACCACACACGCACAAAGAACTATGTGAAATGGTGGGTATCTGGATTGTGTTGACCGTGGTGGTTATTTTACAATGTAGACATACATGGAATCATCGAAAGCCAGTCACCTGGGACCAGCCCTGGTCCCAAAGCCCCACGCAGAAGGGTCTGGGATGCGCCCCTGCCTGCCCCTCACACAATGTACACAAGCGCCTACACGGTGGGGGGCGGGGGCATTTTTACCAGTTAGAATTTCAATACCCACATCTCTTTGCAATTCAATTTCTTTCACTAAAACAGGTATCACAGACACCTCTCCTAGGAAGTGGCCATGGGCGTAGCTCTGTGCTGCTTTATGCACACGCAAACACACACACATAAATTTCCTCCGTAGGCAGGATTGTATGATACACTCTGCACTCATTTCCATATTGTCATTTCTCTCTATTCCCTCCTGCCCCCCCCCACTGTCCCAGCCACCCTCAGAGCACGCTCAGAACATGTGTGAAGTGTCATTTGTACGTTTGTTACCAAGATGGGACCCCACTATGCTCATCTCTCTACATCACATTTCACTCTGACCAAAGCCTTCAGGAAACTTCTCCAAGTCAACTGTAGGGCTTTAGTCTAATCTTGTTGTAGGTGTTACCTTTTAGGGTTAGTTTCCAATCTGTTAGGATTTGTTTTTTTTTTTTTGCCACTGTAAACAATCTATCATACGCATACATATATATGTTTACATTTGCTTTTATCTTCAGTAATTTCAAGGCTAATTGTATTGATATTACCTAATGCTGTTTTCAAAAAATACTGTAAAAAATTACATACCAAAGAACAGTGTTTAAGAATATCCTTTTTCTCCCAATTTCACCAGCAATAGCTGCTAACATTCCTGTTAACTTTTGCCAGTCTGGTGGGTATGAAATAGATCATTGTTACTTTAACTTGAATTTATCTGACTATTGCTAAATTTGTTCTACTTTTCAAATTTTTTATTGGACATTTCCATTTGCTCCTTGGTGAATTGCCTGTTTTTTGACCTGATTGTTTTTTGTCAGTTTGTAAGAGTTATTAATGTTTTATAGATAATAGAACTAATAAATGAATCCAGCAAGTTTTTGGAATACAAACTCAATATACAAAAATCAATTACATTTCTATTCACTTGCAAAAAACAATCTGAAAATAAAATTAAGAAACCAGTTTTACATGCAGTAGTTCAAAAACTAAAATACTTAGGAATAAATTTAACAAAAGAAGTACAAAACTACTTTTTTCTTCACATCAGACGAGTTATGTGCCGACAACAAGGATTGAGGGAGGCACATCTCACGCGTGTGCGTGAAAACCCAATCATCACGCCTATGAACGGCAAAAGGATCGGAAGCACAAAACTAATACTCTGAAAATGACAAAACAGAAAGAAATCGAGGAAGCCCTAAATAAAGAGACATTCCATGTTTGTTAGGGACTGTTTATGTTCCCCAAAATTTGTATGTTGAAGTGATAACCGCCACTGTGGCTATATTTAGAGATGGGGCCTCTTAGGAAGGGATTATCGCTGAGTAAGAGCGTAAGGTGAGGCTGGGAATCATGTCCTTGTAAGAAGAGGCCCGAGGCACGTCCTCACTCTCCCTGTGCACACACTGAGGAGAGGCCACAGGGGCTCGCAGTGCACAGGCCCGGCCTGCAAACTCGGGGAGCCCTCACCAGAAACTGAATCTCTGGCACCTTGGTCTTGGACTTCCGGTCTCCAGAATTGTGAAAAAATAAATATATGTTGTATTTTTATTTTACCACAGTTTTTAAAATGTCAACAAAGTCAATTTTGGTGTATAATAATTTTTTAAAAATTATTTTTAAAACTCAGCAGTTTTGGGGTGGGGCCTGAAATTCTGCATTTTTTTTTCTAAGACAGGGTCTCACTCTGTTGCCCAGGCTGGAGTGCAGCGGTGTGGCCATGAGGCAGGAGATCGGAATGGGGAGCACAGTGGGGTGGAACAGTAGGAACAAAATTAGGGTCGCAGATCAATGAGAACAAAAGCTGTGGTGAGGCTGTGATTGTGACCGTTACAGAAACATCACTGTCTCAGAAGCCTACACATTGTCTGATTCATTCTTAGGATGTTCTCTTTTTTTTTTTGGAGACAGAATCTTGCTCTGTTGCCCAGGTTAGAGTGCCCTGGCGTCAGCCTAGCTCACAGCAACCTCAAACTCCTGGGCTCAAGCGATCCTCCTGCCTCAGCCTCCCACAGTGCTGGGATTATACGCGTCAGCCACTGCACCCGGCCTCTTAGGATGTTCTCAAAAAGGCTAAACTGTCAAGACGGAGAACAGACCAGTTGCTGGGACTGGGGGTGGAAGGAAACTGATGACAGAGGTTTCTGCGGTGATGGAACTGTCCTGTGTCCTGGTTACAATGATGGTGCGTGGATCTACATGTATGCTAAAATCCATAGAACCAGACACCCCAAAAAATCAATTTTGGCAAGGATGTCAAGAAATTAAAGCCCTCATAAATGGGTGGCAGGAATGCACGATGGTGCAGCCACTGAGGAGAGCAGTTTGGTGGTTCCTTAAAAGGTGAGCACGGAGTTTCCAATGACCCAGCAGTTCCAATCCTGGATACGTTCCCGAAAGACTGGGATGCAGGGACTGAAATGGATATGTACACACGAGTGTTCCTTGTAGCATTACTCCCAACAGCCAAAATATGAGACAGCCCGAGTGTCCACAGGCGGATGCATGGATAGACAAACGTGGTCTGTCCACACAATGGAATATGATTCAGCCTTGAAAGGAACTTCTAACCCATTACAACGTGGATGAACCTCGAGGACATCATGCTCAGTGAAGCCAGCCAGACACGAAAGGACAGGTCCTGTCTGATTCACGTAAGTGGTGACATGAGGTCCCTGAGTCGTCAAATCCACAGGGACAGAAAAGTGGAGTGGTGGGTGCCGGGGGCTGGGGAGGGGATGGGAGTCGGTGTTTAATGGGGGCAGCGTTTCAGTTTGGGAAGATGAAAAAGTTCTGGAGATGGTTGGTGGTGACAGCTTCACGACATTGTGAATGTGCTTAATGCCACAGAAGTGTACACTTAAAAATGGTTAAAGTGGTAACTTTTATGTATATTTTGCCATAATTTTTCAAATGTCAACAAAACTTCAATTTTGTTGTATAATAATTCTAAAAATTAAAATTATGCAAAAAGGAAAATTAAAAATTGGGTGTACATAGAAATCTCCTGATTCTGACTCAGCAGGCTTGGGGCGGTGTCTGAGAGCCTGCATCTCCAACCCTCTCCTGTGTAACGTGGAAGCAGCTGGTCAGGGAGCGGGGAGACAGCAACTAGAATTTTCATTGCAGCACTGCTCCATGTGGCAAAAATTGCCAACTAAGTAGCCATCAGTGGCTAAACAGTCTATTCATACAACAGAGACCTATAAAGCAGGTAAAATGGAAGCACTAGCTCATTGACATCAAAAGGACAGACAGGCCAGCACCATGCTGCACGCTTGACATCCCAGCTACTTGGGAGGCTGAGGCGGGAGGATTGCTTCAGAGGAGTTTGAGACCAGCCTGGGCAATGTAGCAAGATCCTGTCTCATTTTTTAAAACATTCATTTTAAAGGATAAACAGGCTGGACAGTGAAAAAAAGCAAACTGGAAAAGAATAGTTACACCATGATACCTGTGTGTATTTGAAAGCACAAAAAAATAAAGCTACCTGTTGTACTTGGAGACTTCCATATGCAGTAAAGCAGTAAAAACAGCACCAGGAAGACAGCCACAAACCTGAGTAAGCAGCTGCCTCTGGAAAGAGGCATACAAGAGGGACAGAGAGCTTCACCTGGTGTTTTTCTAATCTGCAGCAAAAAAGGAAAAGTGTTGACATTGCTGGGTCTAGCAGCTAAACATTTGTTATATTGTTCTCTAGGTACATTCGTAAGTTATAAAACTCCATAATAATAAACTATGAAAGAAAATAATCTGAAATGTGTGTTAAAAGCATATAAGAGCCAGGCCTGCTGTGCGCCTGTAGTCCCAGCTACTTGGGAGGCTGAGGCAGGAGGATCACTTGAGCCCAGGAGTTTGAGGTTGCTGTGAGCTAGGCTGATGCCACGGCACTCTAGCCTGGGCAACAGAGCGAGACTCTATCTCATAAAAAAAAATTATTAAGATGGTAAATTCTGTGTTATGTGTATTTTACCACAATAAAACAATAATAACTTTTATAAAAAATAAACGGAAGACAAATCTACTTGAACACCTGAGATGGGCATGTTATTGAGTTAGCTACGCCTTGACTTAAAGGGAAATACAGTGGCACAGATGTTCGTACATGTCATTAGCTGAAACAGCTGTATGCAAATCAGCGAGAGAAGTGAACCTCATTTTTCTTCCAGCACAGAAAGGATGCTGCAGGACACCCCCTGGACGTCCTCCCTGCAGCGGGAGGCGACGGCGGCCGATCCTGCGCCGCGGCCTGCGGGCGGCAGAGGGCGCGTGCGGACCGCCCGGCCGCCCCGTTCGAGCCACCTGCCCGCAGGTGCGCGGCTCTGCCCCGCTGCTGGTCCCGCCGCGCCTGAGCGCCTCCCCGACCGCGCAGGATCCTCCGCTGCCGCGGGGTGGGTGTCAGGGCCCAGCGGGCAGCCCCTCCAGTGTCGCGTCCCCCACTCCGATGCACATCTGTGTGGGGTGGCGCTGAGCTGACCCGGTCCGGGGTCATAAGCCCCAGGCCAGGCACCTGGCCAGCCCCCCACTGAGTGAGGGGTGGAGCCTAGCGCTGACCCAAGGGGGCCTAGGGCAGCAGAGCTAGCGGCCTCTGAAAGCCACTGTCCTCTGTAGAGCGGCAACCTCCCTAGCCCTCCAGCCTGGTACGTGGCAGGACTTAAGGTTTTACCCGCTTCCGCACATGAGAAATCACCGCTGGGATTATAGAAGAATCACCTTCCCAAGGGCACGCCCCTCCCCAGGGACAGCCCAGGCCTTCCAGGAAAACTTCTGTGCCATCCCTTGAGGTCACCTGAAGGTCACCACCTGCCCACTGCTCAGGCACAGCTAGAAACTGCCCAGGGTACGACCAGAGTTCTTAGGGGACAGTGTGCACTCCTAGGCTACCTGCAGATGCAGACCACATCCTGGCTGGGCAGAAGAGGAGTCCCTCAGGCGACACCCTCTGCCTCCTTGTCTCCCAGGGCTCACTCTGGGCCTGGCTGGAACGGCAAGGTCAGGCATCCCCTCCAGGCGTCACCCCCCAGGTGACAGTCCTCTAATAGGGACAACCACACTCCAGGTCAGGCATTTCCCCCAGGTGACACCCCTCCAGGTGACAGTCCTCTGTCTAACAGGGACAACCCCACTCCAGGTCAGGCATTTCCTCCAGGTGACACCCCTCCAGGTGACAGTCCTCTGTCTAACAAGGACAACCCCACTCCAGGTCAGGTATTTCTCCAGGTGACACCCCCCAGGTGACAGTCCTCTATCTAATAGGGACAACCCCACTCCAGGTCAGGCATCTCCTCCAGGTGACACTCCCCTAGATGACAGTCTTCTATCAGTGACAACCCCACTATTGCAGGTCCCAGGTCTGTTGCTGCCTCCTTGGGGGTCCCCACTTGCTGCCTGGCCCCCTCCCCAGGGCACAGCCTCCCCACTTTTCAGACATCAGTGAGCCCAAGCCCACAAGAAGGGCTGAGGCCAACTTGGCCATGAATCCCTGGGAGCCATCCCTCCAGCTCAGGGTCCACCTCCCGCCAGGGCCACCTGTCCCCAGAGCCCTCTCTGTCAGGGCCAGCCTGGGGCAGGGAAAAGGAAAGACCTGAGCCCAGCCCCCGCCCCCAGTGACCCCTGGGAGAGCCCCACCTCCCACGCAGGTGTCTGTTTATCCCGTGGGCTGGCCGTGAGTCGGGAACTCCACCACTCACCACCCCATAGACGTACACTGCCCCGACTCTGGCTAGCAAGGGATCAGAGCTACGGGGCGCTTACTAATTGCCAACTGTGTGCGAAGTTGGGAGTCGGAAGGCAGCACAACCTGGGAGGGAGACCTGGCATGGGAGACGGAGCCCCGAGCCTGTCCAGTCTCTGTGGCCCCGGCCTGAGCGCAGACCTTCGGCGCGGGGGCAAGCCTGCTTCGCTGTGGCCCCCCATTCAACCAGCCTCTACTGAGGGCAGCCTCCCAGGCCCTTGTGCCCAGGAAGTGGCTGCATTCCCCAGGGAGACGCTGGCAGGCCCGGGTTGGCTGGAGACCCCAGGATGGAAGGTGGATCACCCCACTCTCCACCGGGCAGTGAGGAGCGGGAGGGTCAGGCACACCCCAAGAATAATTACTTTCAAAGTCTCCCAGGGCTCCTTGGCTGCCCTGAAGAAGGGGACGAAGACCCCTTCATCTTGGTCCCCTTCGTCAGGGCTGTGTCCTCAGTGTCCAGGATCAAAGCTTGGCCCACAAAAGGCGCCAGGTAAATATTTGATGAATCAACAGAAGGCGACTGCACCTGTCCTCGGAGCCGCACCCCTCCCACCTCGGCCCCGCAAGGGGAAGGCCCAGGCCTCCCCGCCTGAGTTGCTGTGTCCCCCCCTCCCCGCCTGGAGCCCCCTGCACCAGGGCTGCCTCCTCAACCGGACCCTGCCCGCGGTCACCCCCGGGGTGGTCTGGCTGTCCCCTGCTCCAGCGCGTCCGCCCCGTATGCTTCTGGCGGCACGTGCCCAGGGTGTAATTACCTACGTTTTCCTCCTGCCCTGGACTCCCGGCGTCCGCCGCCAGGCGGTTGTGTTCCCACAGGGGTCGTCGGGGGCGGACACTGGACCGCCTGGACCGGGCGCGTCAGGGTGGGCGCAGGGGCCTCTTCACTGGAAGCGTCGAGGGCTTCTGGGGGTCCAAGTGCCCCGTCTCATGCCTCCGTCCTGGCATGAGGGCTGGGGCCAGCGCCGCGCCGGAGACGCCCGCGGGTTCTGCGGACCCCCAGGGTTCAAGAGATGTGTGACCTGAGGCAAACCGTGTCGCCTCTGAGCTTCCGTTTGCTCCCAAGTGAAGATCCGGGTTCCCACCGCCCGGGTCTTGCATCGGGCAAGTGCGGATGCTGCAGGTCAGGCTCTCCGCGGGCGGCCCCGCGCGAACAAAGGCGCGGAGGGAGGGAGCCGGCAGGCGGCGGGCGAGCGGGGACCCCAGGCCGGACCGGCAGGACAGTCGGGGCTCTGGGTGCGGCGAAGCAGGGGAGTCCCGGGTGACGCAGAGCCCTGCGGCCAGGAAGGCTTCCTGGAGGCGGCGTCCCGGAGCACGGCCGCCGGCCCGCCGGGTCCTGGGCACGGGACGCGGCGCCGCGTGGCTCCTTTAAGAGCGGGTCCGGGGCAAGGGCGCGGGGCCAGGGCGCAGGGCGGCGGCGAGACCCGCCCCCCGCCCCCCGCAGCCGCCGCCTCTAATCTCCACCCGCAGCTCCGGCTCCGCTGACGTCACCTGCCCCCGAGCCGCGCACGCTGATTGGCTGCAGGTGACGTCAGGGGCTTTTTTCGCCCGGCATGACCTCATCCCCGCCGGCGGCCCCGCCCTCCGCCCCGGGCCTGTCACTAGCGGCCGAGCGCGGTGGCCGAGGCGGCTCCGCGGCCCCCGCCCGCCGGACGCCTGGACGCTGAGCCCGAGCCCATCCGCGCCGGAGCCGCCCGGCCGCGCCCGCCGAGCCGCGGGGCTGGGATGCGCGCCGCGAGCGCGCGTGCCCGCCCGCAGTGCGCGCGCCCCGGCCCGAGCGAGCGCTCCCCGCGGCGGCGGCGGCGACGGCGGCGACGGCGACGCGACCCGCGCGCTCCCCCGGCCCCTGCCCCGGCTGCGCGGGCCCCCGCCGGGCCGATGGGCTGCGCGGCGGAGCGGGCGCCCTGAGCGCGGCGCGGGTCCCCGTAGCGCTCCGGACGCGAGCTGGAGCGCGGTGAGCCGAGGCGCGGGGCGGGCGGGGGCGCCGCGGTCGCCGGCGGGAGGGCTTTGCGGCGCGGCCCGGGGGCGGCTGCGCCCGTCGGGCGCCCGGGAGGAGGCGGCGGCCCCTGACGGGCTCCAGGGACGCCAGGCCCGGGAAGCCCTTTCCCTCCCGCAGCACCCGGCGGACCCGGTGCAGCCCACACCCGGTGGCCGCTGTGCAGCCTTCTCCCCGCAATTCCTTCGTATGGAGGCGGAGGACAAAAATCAGGGACCCAGAAGGGCCACCGAGATCCAGCCTGGATCCGCCCGAGCCCCAGACACCCGTTGCAGCACCCTGGATGGGGCCGGAGCCGGAGAAGGTCGTCCCTGGCACTGAGCCGGTCGGGGAGACAGGAGGGACGGCCTTTGGCCCGTGGGAGGCCCAGGAAAGCGGAGGGTGCAGATCCATCCTCCGTCGGGCCAGGCCGCCTGGCATCCCCTCCCCGGGGTGCTCAGCTGGCCCCGCGGAATAACGGCCATCCCTCTGCCTGCTGCGGAGGCAGCCGCGATGCTGGGGGAGGGGCTGGCACAGCCAGGCTGCCTGCGCCCCTCCTCCCAGGCCTATCTGCCCACCTGGGATGGGGAGCACTCCAGGTGGGGGGTACCTGATAGTCTAGCCTGGAGCGGGCAACAATAGGCCCAGCCTCCCAGGTCATCCCTTCTGGGAGAACTTGCCTCCCGACTCCCTGCTGCAGGGTGTCGCGGTTCTGCGGGGGGAGGCGGCGGAGGTGCTGCAGTGAGGGGCTGGGGGTCTCCGGGATGGAGGAGGGGCGGCAGGATGTGGAGTGGTGTCTGCAGTGTTGCAGCGTTGCGCGGCTTGGGTTGGGGGTGGGGTGCTGAAGGCCAGGGAAGCTGCGTTCTTCCTGCTCTGCGCCCCTGCCTCTGGGGGTCCAAGTCCCCCACTCTCTTGCCTCCTTCCCAGCACAGACCGTCCTCAGACACTCTTGCTCCCAGGGCAGCCCAGGAGATGCATGTAGCATCCAGGGCCCCCGGCGCTTACCGGGAGGACAGTCCCATGTATTCGCTCCTAGCAAGCACCCGACATGGATGGGTAGATCATGTGACTGGGAGCTGGGAGTTCATCCTGAAGTCTCACTGAAATATCTCCTGCTGCAGTCAGCCTAGGGCTGGGGGAAAGTCACTGGACAGGTTCTATTCCCTCCTGCCCGCAGCCCTAGGAGAGGCTCCTGGGCCCAAGGGCTGCCTCTGGGAACAAAATTCCATGAACGGAGATGCAGAAAGATGCTTAGAGTTGGGCCGTGTCCCGGGAGGCTGGCATTGGGACCCAGGAGTTTCAACTAGGCGCGTGCCTGGAGGGGCACTGGCCAGGGGCTGGGGAGACCCAGGTGTGCCCCCCATAGAGAAAGCAGGGGGAGAGATGGCTAAACCCTGGCCACGGAGACTGTGTGGGCTGAGGTCCCACTGTCCGGAGTGCTCAGATGATCCTCGTGGAAGCCCCCGGCTGGCCCTGGCACGTACCGTGGGGCACAGTGACCAGCAGAAGCCCTGCAGATCAGTGGGGCTGGCACGGGCCAGGTGGGAACGCAGGAAATGTGGAGAGTGTCAGTGTCCAGGGCTTAGCCCGGACCCCATCCCTGGGAGCCAAGTGGGCCTCTACGCCCTCCCCTCTCTTCCCACCCCAGGCCAGAGCTGGCTCTGCGTGGCCTTGCTGTGGGCCCAGCCGAGCACACTGAAGGTCAGCCAGGGTCCTGCCTGCTGAGCTCGGGGGGGCTGATGTGGGAGCCCACCCAGGGAGAGCGTGAAGATGGAGTGAGCTGACCAGTGTGAGCATAGGGCTCCTGCTTCCTAGAGGTTGCCGGCCACCGTCTCTCTCCCGGCCTCTCCAGAGTGTGCCCCAGGCCTCTCCAGAGTGTGCCCCAGGTGGCAGTGGCCCGACTTCTCAGCACCTCGGGCTCCTGCACTGCTGGCCTCTTTCCTGGGGACACCTGGATGAGACAGCGCCGTCCTTTGCGGCCGACAGCCCCGACTGCCGCCTCTGCAGGCAGCATGTCTGGCCCTAGTTGATGAGCAGAAGGTGACTTGGGGAGGGTGCTGTCATTTGGGGGCTGGGGGTGGGCCCAGGACTCGGGCTGTCCCTGGTCACGTATGTGCTGTATGGAGGCCCTGAACGGAAGCCCACGTGTGTGGGCCAGCATGCGCCCAGTGTCCGGTGCACACATTTGTGCACATGCATTCACGTGTAATTGCATACAGGAGAGGTGGATTGTGGGTAAGGAGTCAGTGTGCACAGGGGTGTGTGCTGGCACACACAGACAGCAGCGTGCATGCGCACCGCACCGGAGCCAGCTGTGTACCTGGCCCCTGAGGAAGGCGGCTCCCCGGAGGGGCGGAGCCTGAGGGGAGCCTCCTTCTGACTTTGGACTCGAAACTGCTTGAGGCCCTTTGATAAGGGTGCATGAGCTCCCCTGGGCCTTGCTCGCCCAAGCCCCAGGCTCCGGAACAGCAGGGGGTAGAGTTCTCTACCCTGGCTCCCAAACGGGGTGCAGACCAAGGCTGGGCAGGAGGGCTTGGGTCCACGGCATCCATGTTTTTGTTTCCTCTGTGTCCACCTGGCCTGTGCCAGCCCAGCTGTTCTGCTCAAGGCTGTCCTGAGTGTCCCGTGGCCCACCCGCAGCCCTCCAGTGACAGCCCAATCCATAGCATGGGGGGAAGCCAGAGGTGAGGGGTCTGCCCCCCAGGAGCTTTAGGTCCAGGAGACCCAGTGGTTGAGGATGGGCCCCCAAAGGCCAGCACCGGACAGAGGCTTCCTGCAGGAGGGGGTGCTCATTCAGAGGGGGAGGGAGGCCCCTGAGCTGCACGGGGTTGGGGGGGACTGGGAGGAGGGTCAGGACCAGGTCTGGCAGGGTGGGGGAGGGGCTGGAGGAAGGGCGGCCGAGGGTCACTGCTGGCCCTGCTCCTGGGCACCTGCTGTGGGCGGCAGGGAGGGAGAGCTTGAGGAGGGCGACCTGCCCACTCCGCTGCAGAGCTTGCTCTCGCTGCCGCAGGAGCAGCGGTTGCCTGGCGCCTCTGCTGTTGCCATGGCTACGTTGGAGGTGCTAACTTGCTAACGAGTCCCCTTGGGCTGCAAATGACAACGCTGTGGTGGTTCCCAGAGCTGAGAGGGTTGCCAGGGAGGCAGGGGCGGGGCCAGGTGCAGGCCCATCTGCCCAGCCCTGCAGCCCCCGCCTTGCCCACCTTCAGCCTGCCCAGCTTCTCTCTGGGCAGTGTGAACGCCAGGCCTAGCTGCAGGGGGGTGAGGGTCTCCCCAGCACCCACCGTGGCTGACAGACCTGTTTGCTTCTGTTGTTTTAGGTGAGAGGTGACCCACCCCCACTTAACTGAGGGGGGACATCGAGGCTTCACCAGCAGACCCCTGGCCTGCGGTGTCCTCACCTTGCTGCAGCCCTTGGGGTTGGGCCTTGGAGTTGGGATCTTGGTCCTCCGTCCAAGGATGGGAGGCTCTGCCCAGGCCAACGGGACCTGGCAGACCTCCCCTCTCCACCTTGCTTGAGATTCAGGTTAGGACTCAGGAAAAACTGCCCAAAGCAGCCGGTGCAGGAATTGGGTCGGGGACCCCCTTTCTCAGATAGGCCCTTTTGCTGTTGAACTTGCTTGGTGTGGCCCGAGGGGTGGCCTCCCTACCCTCACACCCCGGCCTCGTCCCCCTGTGGTGGAGATGGGTGCCCAGGCCTGGAGGGGTGTCTGTGATGGGGTCCCAGGTTCTGTCATGGCTCCTTGGTGGCAGCTGTGCTGTCTCAGCCTATGGCTGCCCTTCCAGGGGCCGGGGGTTTGCACCACCCCCAGGAGGGGAGGAGGGGGACATCTATGGCAGGGTGCTGGGGACAATGGGCACAGATGCCATGTGCCCACAAGGAGGGGCCAGGCAGGGCCAAGCCAGCAGTGTCTGGGGAAAGAAGAGCCCGCAGCCAGGACTCCCACGTGGGATGGGGGTCTCAGCCCTGCCCCCAGTTTCTGCTCTGTGGACCCGTCCGTCAGCCCCTGCTCCACCAGCCTAGGGGCTGACCCAAGGCGGTGGCACTGTTGTCCCCAGCATTGCTGTTTGTGCAGTGCAAGTGTCGTCAGGTCACCTCCTCCCAACGCCCTCCGTCTCTGTGCTTATAGGTTGGGGGCCTGTGTAGGGGCTTTTGCCACTGTGGCCCTGGGGGCCTCCCCCAGCGCTGAGCTGGGTGGGGAGGGCCTTGTGGGGACACCCAGGAGCCCTGTCCAGTCTTGTGTGTGACCTTGTGCTGGTCCCATCCTTGCCCTGAGCCTCAGTTTCCCCACGTTTAAAACAAACTCGTCACTGTGATGCTGTGTGCCTCTTGGGTCTGTGAGTCTTGGGTGGGCCTAGGGGAAGGCCAGTCCTGGCAGGTGACAGAGGAGACAGGGCCTGACAGGTGAGGTGGCAGAGGCTGGCCACCGAGCCGCAGGAGGGGCTTCTGAGCCTCCAGACCCCAGCCACACCTCCAGGCACCCCCGTGCCCCAAGCCTTTGCAGGCTATGCCAACGGCACCGGCACCCCTGAGAGTCCCAGACACATGGACCTTCATCCCAGGGCTGCCCCCACTCAACCCATCCTGGGACTCCAGACCCGAGGGACCACTGGGCCCCAGGCCTGTGCTGAGCCTGAGGTCCCACCCTGCTCTGAGGGTGATACGTACCCCTGCAGGGGCTGGGCCTTGCCCCCAGACCCTTGGACAGTGGGCTGGCAGGGTGCGAAACCTCAGCCTGCAGAGCTAGGACGACGGCAGGAACAAAGGAGCCCCCACACCCAAGCCCCCAGCCGGCCTGTCCACCCGCCTCTGGAAAGCACCCACATCTGCCTCAGTCCGGATTATCCATTTACAGAGTGGCCCGGAACTTCATCTCCGGGATTGGATTGGGCTCCCCAGGGTTGAGCCAGGAGGGGAGGGGCAAGTTCTAGACCCCTGGCCTTCTTGGCTCCTGGTGGTTGGGAAGATGGGGAGGCAAGCGTGGGAAGAGGCATGCACCCCAGGGCTGGGATGGATGTTCTGGAATGCGTGGCTGTGATGTACCCAGGGACCAGGCCAGCCCTGAGAAGGTGCCCTCTGGGGGCCCCGTGGGCCTCCCCTGCCTTGCTGTGTCCACCAGCAGCTGGCGGAACAGGGTCTCTCCCGCGGGCTCCTCCGACTCTCTGAGACTTTGATTCCTCCGAGGGAGAAGGCCCCTCAGCGCGTGTCAGGCCCAAACACTCTGGTGGCCTCAGGTCCCAGCCCCAGCCCCTCCCGGGGCGCTGGCCGGGTGCGCTCTGGGGCCTGCAGCACTGCTGACGTCCTCCTCTCCCATAGGTCTGGCGCCATGTGCTAGGTGAGCGCAAGGCCACGCCCCAGGCCATAGGAGCAGCCCCTCCTCGTGTCAGGGGTCACCGCACTGCCCAGGACCCCACCATGGCTGGGGACCGGCTCCCGAGGAAGGTGATGGATGCCAAGAAGCTGGCCAGCCTGCTGCGAGGAGGGCCTGGGGGGCCGCTGGTGATCGACAGCCGCTCCTTCGTGGAGTACAACAGCTGGCACGTGCTCAGCTCCGTCAACATCTGCTGCTCCAAGCTGGTGAAACGGCGGCTGCAGCAGGGCAAGGTGACCATCGCGGAGCTTGTCCAGCCGGCCGTGCGCAGCCAGGTACTCGGGCTGACTGCCTCCTGCTGGGCCTCGGGTGGGGCAGCCCCTTTCTCTGCTCTTGAGACCAAACTGGGTTTCTTGGGGTCACAGCTTGGGCATTGTGGGGCACCCCCCAGCTTGCCTCTTTCTGCACATGTGCCCCTTCCTGCACGGAGGTCTGGGCGTGCCTGCTCTTCCCCACACACACACATGGTGGGCCAGGACGGAGTCCAGGCTCAGAAAGAGGCACACTGGGGGGAGGAGTGAGCTGTGAGTGCAGGGGAGAGGCGTGGGACTGCTGTGAGGACAGGAGGGGCCGGCCACATCCCCACCTCCTGGAGTGTGCTGAGATCCAGCCTTCTCTCTGTGGCCGCAGGAGGGCCAGCTGCGGAGTGGTGGGTAATGTGCCTGGAGGCTGCAGGAGGGGCCGGTCACACACCTGCCTGCTCAGAGCCAGGGCGGAGAGGACAGGTGGGCCGGGCGCCTGTCGGGAGCCCACCCCAAGGCCAGAACCGGCTCCCTGCAGCCTGCAATGAGGGGAATCCAGTGATTAATCACCCCCAGCGAGGACTCCTGGCTGGAGTGCAGTCCCATTGGCTGCTGGTGACATCACCCAGTGCGGGGCTGGCAGCTCAGCTGGCTTAAGGGCCGAGTGTGCTTGGGGGTGGGGCGCCCGTGCTGTCAGAGTAAAAGCCACCCAACATCTGGCCCCAAGGCTGGGCTGGGGTGGGGGGAGGGCAGGAGGAACCGACCCAGCTTCCAGCTGTTGCCCCTGAATGGGTGCAGGGGTTGGAGGACCTCCTGGGTCCCTGGGGGCCGTGGAGGGAAGAAGAGCCGTGCGGGCTCAGCAGGAGCCTTCAAGCTCCGACATATGGGATCCAGCCAGGCCACGTCCTGGGCAGGCAGGGACCCTGTCATGCTCACCTTGTCTGCTCCCTACAGCCCTGGCCCCTAGGGGTGCCACGGTGTCCAGTGCCTGAGGTGTGGCTGCACAGAGCAGCACCTGCCTGGTGGCTGTGGGTGGCTGTACCTGTCCCTCATCCCCCGCAGGAGGAGGAGAGTGTGAGGTGTGGGGAGGCCCCTGCCAGGTGACAGCTGCCCCTTCCCCACCGTTGTTGTCTGGCCATGCGTGGCCTCTCCTTGAGCCAGTGGCGGCAGGCTGGGGCAGGGCAGGGGCATGGTGTCTGACGGGGCCCGGCAGACCCTGACCTCTACCCTCGCGGCCCCCAGGTGGAGGCTGCGGAGCCGCAGGATGTGGTGGTCTATGACCAGAGCACCCGGGACGCCAGCGTGCTGGCCGCAGACAGCTTCCTGTCCATCCTGCTGAGCAAGCTGGACGGCTGCTTCCATAGCGTGGCCATCCTCACAGGTGGGTGCCAGGCCCCACCCTGCCACCATCAGCCTGGGCAGGGGGAACTCTCAGTACCTCTGGGTTCCTCGGGGACCCCACACTCAGGCCCCTCCAATACGGGCCCACCCAGCACAGGAGGAAGCCCTCAGAGGCCCGACGTCCAGGCAGAGATGTGCGGAGCTTCCTGTCGGTAGGGAGGCAGAGCCCCACCCTCTGGAAGCCTCAGTCTGCCCCAGAGAGGTCCCACGCCCAAAATCCCTGAAAGCCCAGCTGAGCGCAGTTTGCCTAGCAACAGCCTAGTGCTCACGGCTGCTGCCTGGGGTCCAGTAGGGCCCCTCAGGGATACCTGAGCCCCCAGACTCGAGGTGGGGACTTCCCCCCACACACTGATTCCTTTCTCCTGGGGCAGTAGCTAGGGTGCTTCAGCAGAATCCACCTCCTGGAGGGCCCAGGGCCTAGAGCCGGACCCTCCTTGGCCCAGGACAGGGGTCTTTTTTGATGTCCCTGCCACCAGGCCTCCGGGCACCAGGGGCTGGGGTGGGCAGGGGAGAGTGTGGAGGGCTGAGGTCCCCACTCTCCCCCAGCGACAGAGCACCCTGAGCCCCCGCCACCTGCAGACACGGGGGCCAGTGGGCAGGCTGGTGGCCCCAGCACCGGCGTCCTATGGGGGCAGGGACCTTCAGCCAGCCTGGGAGGGGGCCACAGGGTGTGCCAGCCGCCTTGGCCATCTGTGCCCAGCCCTGGAGGGTGCCTAGGAGGCTTGGGGGTGGCGGTTCAGTGTCACATACAGGACATGGGCTACCCTCTCTCCACGTGTGTCTGGGCACAAGCCAAGTGTGCCCCATTTCTGGACTGGCGCAGTCAGGGGTGTCTGGCAGCCAGCATCTGCCTGTGAGTGCATGTGTCCTGCCTCCAGCGTCTGCAGGGACCCTGAGCCTGCCAGGTGGGATTTGGGGTTTGTGCGCATGTGTGCACTCTTGGAACCAGAGGCCTCAGAATGGTGCACCCTTGGATCCAACCTCCATCCTCCAGGTTCTGTTTGGAGGGAGGGCTGGAGAGTTCTGGGCTTTTTGCAGGTGTCCTGGGCATGGCTGGAACCTTCCTCAGGCCCAGCTTGCTGTCCTGGTCAGGAATGGGGCCATGAGGCCCTCTGGGAGTCTAAGAGGGCCCCAGGTGGCACCCTCCCAGCCCCAGGCTGTGCTGGGGAAAGCCCAGAGTGTCGAAGGGGCTGTCTCCATGGTGGCCAGGCTAGGACAGCGTGGGAGGCTGGGTCCTCTCTAGCACCTGCTGGGGCAGGCCTGGCCTGGGATTTGCCAGGAGGGCTCACGGGTGACCTGGCTGTGCCCTGCTCGGCTCTGAGCCCTCTGGGCTGCCTTCCTGCCTGTGTCCAGCCTGTGAAGGGACAGTAGGTGTCCCCATTTCTCCAAAGGCCAAGACAGGGAGGAGTCGTGGCCCCCCGGTGTACGGGAAACTCACAGTGGCACCAAATCGGGACCCTGCGTGCAGGATGGCCTCCCTGCCTTGCCCACAAGCCCCCCCACCCCCAGGTGGGCACAGCCTCTGCTCTCAGCTGGCTCTGCCCTGAACCTGTGAGAACAGGAAGGAAAATGTTGAGTGGGGGACGGGGTGTGCGCCTTTGTGCGCTCTGGGTTTCACTTCGAGTAGTGGGTGAGCTGCTGTGCCCTCCCTGACCCCTGGGGGGCCTCCTGGGGGATGCAGGGGGAGGGGTGCCTCCCCAGGCCCCAAGGACTGCCGGGACCTACAAGGGGTCACTCATTCAGCCCGTCACCCACCCCAGGGCCTGTGTGGCCCTGGGATCGCTGGAACCCATAGCAGAGTGGGCAGGGACACCCAAGCTACCTGGCTCTGTCGGGGTCCCGGGAAGCGTCCCTGAGGGACTGCTGAGAAGGTGTCAGGGCTCTCACCTGTCCAGGGACATTCCTGCCTTCTCTCCTTTGGGAGGTGGGCAGGGCTGGGGAGGGTTCTGATGGCCTTCGCTCCCAACCACTCTGGCCAGGCCCTGCCGAGAGCAGCAAGCAGAGCAAAGATCCCTGGAGCGGGTGGGGAGGACGGGAGGCGCACACCACAGCCCACGGAGAGACGGCACAGACCCCCAGCAAACATCCGGGAGCCCCTGCCCAGCCTGCTCTCAGGGAAGCCTGTGAACCCGTGCGCTGTGGCACGATGGTGACCCCAGTCAGCTGCTTCTCCCCGTGCGGCCAGCAGCTTTCCGAGGAAGGGACTGCTTCTCCTCCAGGGATGGTACCTGGAGGTGCCCCATCTCTGTGGCCCCCACGGTCATGCCCTCTTCAGGCCCTGGGAGCTGACACGCAGGCATTCTGGGTGGGCATCTGCAGAACTGGCCACTGAGCCCGGCCAGGGATCGAGATGGAGACCAGATTCCTGTCTCCGGGAAGCACCAGCCTCTTCTGCAGACCAGGGCAGGGAAGTACCAGGACCCTGGGCCTGAGACCCACTGTGCGTCCTCGCTGCCTCTCGTGGGAGAAGGTGGCCGCGCCCAGTTGTCTCTGGTGCTGGTTGGGCCCACGGGACCCAGAAACAGTAGCCCACCCTCTGTGGGAGGTGTGTCCCCAGAGGCACGCTTAGCCCTGGGGGTTGCCGAGCCGTCCCCACCCTACCAATGTGGGCGTCCCCAGTTTCTAGTCTGAGTCGGGATCAGCCCCGTCAGGCCGGGTGTGGCCAGGTGCACTCTCACTGTGTCTTCATGGTCATCGTCTTCTCTGAGCCTCACAACAATGCCGCATGGCCGGCAGAACCAGGAAACTGAGGCGGGAGGCGTGGCGAGCCCTGCCCGGAGTCACTGAGTCAGATGAGGCCAGGACTCGGTGGAGGGGCTTCTCCCCGCACCGCGTGCCCCAGGACCTGGATGTGCGTGGAAGGCGGCAGGCATGTGCCCGCCAGCGTGCGGCGAGTTCCCGCTACCAGGGCTCCCCTGCTCCTTGTCCTCCCCTGCTGGGCAGGGTGGAGCTGTGACCAACCGCAAACGCCCTGCTGCCGTACCAGTTCCCGTGCCAGTTCCCGTGGGTGATGTCATGCCCAGGACAGGGCGAGGGCCCCCGCAAAAGCCCTTGCCTCCCGGTGCTGGCACCTAAGCCTGGGCCAGGGCCCGGCCAGCAGTAGGCAGGGAGAGGTGGAGGAAGGCTCGGCCCTGCCTGGCCCGCGCGTGCTGTGCTGGCCACCCCGGCCTGTCCTCAGCTAGGTCAGCCCCTCGTCTGCGTGAGGAAGACGTGGGCATTGGTGCAGGCTCAGAGCGGCAGCACACACCCCTGCTGTGGGGAGAACAGCCCTCAGGCCGGAGACCAGGCGCTCGGGCCAGAGGCTCTGCCTGCTCCTGGCCCTCCTGGGTCTGGGCTGGGTGTGGCTGGGCCACAGTGGTAGATGGGGCACCCAGGCCCTCTCTCCTGCCCACCTGACACTCCCCTCTTTGCCTTTCCGCAGGGGGCTTTGCCACGTTCTCCTCCTGCTTCCCTGGCCTCTGTGAGGGCCGGCCTGGCACCCTGCTGTCCGTGAGCCTCTCCCAGCCCTGCCTGCCCGCCCCCAGCGTGGGCCTGACCCGCATCCTGCCTCACCTCTACCTGGGCTCTCAGAAGGACGTCCTGGACAAGGTGTGTGCACAGCCAGGGGAGGAACGGGGCTGAAGGCTGGCGGGAGAGGGCCGGGTTTGGGGTGAGCATGGGTGAGGTGGGGGGACCAAGGCCTCCAGCCCCAGGGCCACAGCAGGGCTTCAGGGAGGAGCCCAGCAGGGCTGGGTCAGAAGCGGTGGCCCCACATGCCATACTGCTGATGTCACTGGCCCCTGGCCAGCTCTGACAGAATCCCGTGTTTGAAAACCAGTGACGGAAAAGGGTGAAGCCACCGCCCAGGCCACTGTACATTCCTGAGAGCCCAGTGCAGGCTGCGGGCGGGGCTGGCAGAGGAGGCCAGCCGTCCCTTTCCCCGCGGGCTCCTGGGCCCAGCTCCTCGGACACACCCGAGACCCCAGGAGACAGGCTGCACAGCGCCCCAAGGTTCTGAAGTCCTTCCCAGCTGCAGGGGGAGCCCCCGCTGCTCCCTGGCACCAGGCCCTTCTCCTTTCTTGCCGCCCCTTCCAACTAGCCCTCCCTCCCCCAGGACCTGATGACCCAGAACGGAATAAGCTACGTCCTGAACGCCAGCAACTCCTGCCCCAAGCCCGACTTCATCTGTGAGAGCCGCTTCATGCGCATCCCCATCAACGACAACTACTGTGAAAAGCTGCTGCCCTGGCTGGACAAGTCCATCGAGTTCATTGGTGAGGCGGGGCAGGTGGAGGGGCTGCTTCCCCCACCCCAGGGGCCGGCCAGGCCCTTCTCAGGCCGGGGAGGGGTCCTGAGCAGCAGCGGATGGTTGGCAGCCGGGAGGGTGGGAAGGGTTCCGTCCAGCCCTCACCTGCTCGCTGTGGCTCACCTGCCCCCAGACAAAGCCAAGCTGTCCAGCTGCCAAGTCATCGTCCACTGTCTGGCCGGCATCTCGCGCTCTGCCACCATCGCCATCGCCTACATCATGAAGACCATGGGCATGTCCTCAGACGACGCATACAGGTAGGTACCCCCCTCCCCCGCCCGTGGCTCAACATCCCCCCCTTGCGTCGGCTGCTGTCCTGGCGGCACCAGAACGGCCCTAACCTGTGCTGGCCTGGCCTAAGCCCAGCCCCGGCAGGCAGCGGCTTGTGTGCCAGGGTTGGGCCAGGCGAGCAGGGAAGGGGAGGGAAGCCCCTCCCCACTGGCGCCCTCTCCCGCAGGTTCGTGAAGGACCGGCGCCCGTCCATCTCGCCCAACTTCAACTTCCTGGGCCAGCTGCTGGAGTACGAGCGCAGCCTGAAGCTGCTGGCCGCCCTGCAGGGCGACGCGGGCTCCCACTCGGGAACGCCCGAGGCCCCGCTGCCGCAGCTGCCACCACCTACCTCAGAGAGAGCTGCCACCGGGAGCGCGGCGGCCTCCGCAGCCAGGGACGGCGGCCCCGGCGCCGGCGGGGAGCCCCCTGCGCCCACCGCGGCGCCGGCTACCAGCGCGCTGCAGCAGGGCCTGCGCGGCCTGCACCTCTCCTCCGATCGCCTCCAGGACACCAACCGCCTCAAGCGCTCCTTCTCCCTGGACATCAAGTCGGCCTACGCCCCGAGCCGGCGGCCCGACGACGGCCCCGGCGCGCCCGACCCCGGCGAGGCCCCGAAGCTCTGCAAGCTGGACAGCCCGTCCGGGGGCGCTCTGGGCCTGCCCTCGCCCAGCCCGGACAGCCCGGACGCGGCCCCCGAGGTGCGGCCCCGGCCCCGCCGGCGGCCCCGGCCCCCCGCCAGCTCCCCTGCGCGCTCCCCCGCGCACGGCCTCGGCCTGAACTTTGGCGACGCGGCCCGGCAGACGCCGCGGCACGGCCTCTCGGCGCTGTCGGCGCCGGGGCTGCCAGGCCCGGGCCAGCCGGCCGGCCCCGGAGCTTGGGCGCCACTCGACTCCCCGGGCACGCCGTCGCCCGACGGGCCCTGGTGGAGCCCCGAGGGCGCGCAGGGCGCGGGCAGCTCGCGGTTCGCGCCCTTCGGCGGAGGCAGCGGCGGGGACCTGCGGCGGCGGGAGGCGGAGCGGGCCGAGCCCCGGGACGCGCGGACGGGCTGGCCCGACGAGCCGGGCCCCGAGACACAGTTCAAGCGCCGCAGCTGCCAGATGCAGTTCGAGGAGGGCATGGCCGAGGGGCGCGCGCGCGGCGAGGAGCTGGCTGCCCTGGGCAAGCAGGGGAGCTTCTCGGGCAGCGTGGAGGTCATCGAGGTGTCCTGACCCGCGGGTCCCCGCGCCCCTGCCGCCCTCGGCGCCCCGGCTCGGCCGCCAGCAGCCGGGCCGTTATAAATATATATTATATATAATGCAAAGAAAGGTAAATGGTTTTACTGCGATTTTTATCGAGAAGTAAATATTTCGATTTTTTTATTTATTTAAGCTGTTCATTCTGGCAATGATTTGGCAACAGTGCTGGGTGGTCCTCGGAGCTCTATTTTTACTGTCTGATATTTAAACTGAAACATGTTTCTAAGCAATATGAGGCCACCTTCAGTCGCAAGCTGGGGTGCCAGGGCTGGGGTCTCCTCGCTGACTCCACGGCACCCGCAGGAACACTGCTGACCTTTGCAAAGAGGCTGCCGAGCTTTCGGAGCTTTTGTGCACTTTTTACATAAGAAAAAGGGGAAAAAAGGAAAAAAAAATTCTTTGCCACAAACTGAGCCGCAGAACCTCCCTTCCTTCCCACCCCCGTCCTCTCGGCCCCTCCCTCTCCTCTGCGCCTCCGAACCAAAGCCATAGGTTTGGGGGTGGCCCCGGGAGCTCGTGTGCCCTGAAGGGTACTGCCAGCTTTCCACCAGCTCCAGGACCAAATCTTGGTGGCACGGAGGGCATCCTCGCCACCCACCGCCCCAGAGCTGTTCCTGTTCCCTGGCAGGTGTGGATGGGCATTTGGCCCAATGGGGCAGGTTTCAGAGGGGCAGGGAGTAGGGCAGAGTGGGGGTTTGGCAAGGGGGCTCTTGAACATGAGCTGAGGTGGATCCCCAGGGCGGGGGCAGGGTCCAGTCCTAGGAGGGTATTTCCCACCCTCTCCTTTGGAGTGTCCCAGAGCCCCCTGCCTGGTGGGAGGCACCCCCTCTCCCCCCCACCAGGAAGGGGCTTGGCCTCTGGGGTGCCAGGTGGGAGGGCCCGGCTGGCCAATGCTGGCTGCACTGGTCAGAGGGGAGCTGCCGGCCCAAGTGTTGGAGGGGTGGGTTTAGGGGTTGTCCTGGGCTCTTGTGCCCTCCCAGCCCAAGCCCCATGAGGGACTTGGAATTCAGACGTCTGCACGTTGAGGGGCCTCCATGAGCAGGTGCTGCCTTGCTCGGGGAGGTCCTTCCTGGGGTCCTCCCAGGGTCTTGGAGTCCTGCACTTTGGGAGAGCCATCTCAAGGCAGAGAAAGACCCCCTGTCTCCCCTACCGTGGGAGCCTCTTAGGAGAGGAAACCCCCTGCACTCCTTTCCCAGGGTCCTCCCAGTATCTTCAAGGTGACATGCCAGCCCCCACCCCCAGGTGAGCCCAGGTAGGCCCAGGTGGGTCAGCCTGGGATTGAGGGCAGGAGAAGAGCCCAGCTGTCCCTCCTCCACACCCACCTGGGTCATTGGGACCCAAAGCTTTGAGGGCAGATGTCCTCTGCCCTTCAGATGTCCTGAGACTAGGAGTGGGCCCAGCCAGTCACCTTGCGGAGATGCCAGGGCAGGAGCGGCGGGGCAGGAGGGGCTGCCCCCAGCTGTTTCTTCTCTTTGTTCTTTTGACCCCAGCCCTCTGTCCCTGTCATCCCTCTTTTAAGCAAAAGTCCTGTTCCTGTTCCCTCTGTCCCACCCACCCCTGTTCCCAAGAAAATAAGCTATCATTGTTGTATTTGCAATCTATGGATTAGAGGTTTAAGTATTTATTATTGGTTAATTATTATTATTAATTATGTAAATTTGCCTCCTGTCTGTTGTGTTGGGTTTCTGAGGTGACCCTGAGTGTGGAGGATGCACTGGCTCCCCCCCCACCCCCACCTCTGTGCTGTCTGGGAGACAGTTTTGGGGCCACTGGTTGGGTCCCAAAACCCTGGGTGCAGGTTCCACGGTCCCATGGACCCCCACCCTTTCTCCAGGGCCGCCAGCATCACTGTGGCTCCTGTCCTGGGGCACGTGGGGTCTGTCGAGCTCCATCTCTGCTCTCGCTGGTGAGGCACCGGCCACCCTGAAGGGGGCAGCCGAGATGTGGGGGAAGGCCCTGCCTTGGCTGCTGCCTCCTTTATGTGCCGGGGCAACCAGGCAAGAGCCTCTCCCAGGTTGATTCCCCCACCTTTCCAGGTACAGAGGGCTGGGCTGCTGAGTCTGCCAGCCCTCCCGGCCCCTCCCACCCCTGTCTGGCCACTGCCCGGCTTTGGGGTTGCCCCCCAAGGGCCCACCCCTTCCTATTATTTGCTGGAAGGTACAGCAGAGGAGAGGCAGCAGGCCCCCCAGCCGAGCCTCCCATCTCTGTGGACCGGGCTGCCAGCGCCCAGCCCGCTCCCCCTCCGCCTCAGAACCCCTCCCCCAGGGGCCACACTTCCAGGTACTAGGCCTGTCCCCTCCTTTTGTCTTTGGAAACAATGTGTTGTAATAAATCCTGAGATGGACATTTTTCCCAGGCCTCTGGCTGCCTGTTTCTTCAGACTGTTGTGGGGTGGGCGGAGGGGCTGGTAGTGGGCTGGCGCGGCCGCTCCCTGAGGCCAGAAGACTGGTATGCCAGGCCTGGAACCTTGGACCAGACCGATTGGGCCAGGGGGTAGGCAGGGCAGGGTGTCAGGGCCCTGCAGTGGGCCAGGTCTGAGAACTGTCCCTGCCGGACCAGGCGTTGTGGGGGTGGGGGGCAGGCTCTCAGCTGCAGCCCTAGGATGTGAAGCTCCCTTTTCCATGGTTGCATGCTAGTAAATGTAAATAACTTAAAACTATAAAACACTCAGTTTTGCCCACCACCTCGCCTTCCCCAACAGTCCCGCTGTGGACAGCTGCATGCCTCTCTGCAGACCTCCGAGTGTACAGGTGTACACACCACACCATGGCTTTTCCAGCAACGAGCTTTTCAGATGTTGTCTGCTGAATGTGTGCACGCGGCACAAGGGTCAGAAACACACCAGGGATCTGCAGGAGGCACCCACACCGACTCTCCCAGCCACCGGGCTCCGTTCCCGGAGGCAGCCCTGGCCGGCCTGCAGACCCAGCTGTGTGGTGCACCCCAGAGTTGCAGCCACGCAGCGCAAGCACCCTCATGCCATTCCCATAGGATGGGTTTTTTGTTTTTGTTTTTCTCTTTTTTTTGGGAGAGAGAGTCTCACTGTGTTGCCTGGGCTAGAGTGCGGTGGCGTCAGCCTAGCTCACAGCAACCTCAAACTCTTGGGCTCAAGCGATCCTCCTGCCTCAGCCTCCCGAGTAGCTGGGACTATAGGCATGTGCCACCATGCCCGGCTAGTTTTTTCTATATATTTTTAGCTGTCCAATTAATTTCTTTCTATTTTTGGTAGAGATGGGGTCTCGCTCTTGCTCAGGCTGGTTTCGAACTCCTGAGCTCAAACAATCCACCTGCCTCGGCCTCCCAGAGAGCTAGGATTACAGGCGTGAGCCACCGCGCCCGGCCTAGGATGGGTTTTTAAACATGGCTTTTCTGGGTCATTTCAACATTTGCTCGGTTACGACAACCACAGCTCCTACGCACTGAGCGCTCGCTGTGTGACGGTACAACTCCAGGGACCCTCCCAGGTTTCCGGGCGGGCTCCCGCAGAGTTGTGTCCTCAGCCCAGCGCCCTGCAGTGCTCAGCTCATGCGGCTTCCTCAGGCTGCGGCCTGCCTCGCCCAGCGACCCTTCCCAACCACGACTCCAGCCAGCCCGTGTGCGTGTGCACGCTGTGCTTCAGGAGACAGGAGGAAGAGGGGAAGGGGGCCTGGTCGGCCCCCCCTGGGGGCTGTGGAGGAGGTAAGGGCCTTGAATCCTGCATCCTTAAGAGTCCTCACAGAGGCTGACGCTGGAAGCTGGTCTGACTCCAGGGAGGCTATTTTTAGCTTAAGAATGGCTATTTATAACTCTGGCAGCCCCTAGGAGTCAGTAAAACCCAGGACTGGAAAAAGCTGAGGGCTGTCTCGAGCCCCAGCAACCGCCCCGCCCCCACTTATGCCCGTGAACACCTGCGGCTGCGGGGCGGGGCACCGGGCCTTTCCTGGGATGCCCAGCTGGGCGTGTGAGGTCTCAGCCCCGGGCAAGGTAGGACTCTGAATGAGGGGTCCCCTCACCCCTCAGCCGGCCCCTCGAGGTCAACTTGAGCAGGAGCTGCACTGGGCGGCAGTGAAGCAGAAGGGGACACTGGGGGGATGGCCCAGCTGCCACACTGCCAGACACCCCTGCCCCACAGGGTCCCCCAAAGGCCTGACGCCTGCTCGTGCCTCTGCGTCTCCCTCCCCCCAGGCCAAGAGCTTTAGGTGCTTGAAGGGCCATGAATCGCGGGTGAGGGGGTGGCTGGGTAACGAGGGGGTGGGTGGGTGCACAGAGGGATGGAGGGAGCGTGACTGGGAGGGCAGGGGGTGGGCGATAAGGTCACGTTGCATCCGTGTGCTTCTGCTAGTCTGCGTCACACTGACGCCATGTGCCAACCTCCGTGCTCCCGCTGGACTGCAGACAGGCGCCCAGCGAACGTCCAGTGAACACTCCACAAACTAACAGTCCTGGGTTTGGGTCCACGTAGAGACTCAGATCAACCCTCTCCGGCCCAGGAGAGAAGTGGGCGTGTCCAGTGTTCCTCAAGGGTGAAGCTGGGGCTGGACTTGGTGCCTCATGTCCCGGGCACCCCTCCTCCGCCCCGCCGGGCAGCCCCTGGGAGAGTCCTGCAGGGGCTGGTCCCAGCGGCCCCTCAGGCTTCCTCCAGCTCTGACTGTGTTCCGTGGGGGGATTTAGCAGGGTGCTTGTGAGGCTCCGAGCTGCAGGGCCTCAGCGGGAGGAAGGGGAGAAGAGGGCCAGTTCCCAGGAAGGCTCCAGGAGGAGGGAGCGTTTGCTTCTGAAGGCCAGGTTGTGTTTGTAGGGCCGGGGAACGTGTGGGGGTGCTGCAAAGGTTGTGGTGTGGGAGCAGGGGCCGAGGGAGGAGTATAGAGCTGGGAGCCAGGGCGAGGTGGTGTGGGGGGTGTTGGCTTTCCTGCCAAAAAGTGGAGGGGGACTTTGCCATTAAGGAGAAGCCATGGAGCCTCCGAGGGCTCTGAACAACGGACGTGGGCATGGGTGTCCCACTCCTCCAGGAAGGGTGCAGGGCCCTGGGTTGACAGGTGAGTGTGGGGGGCCGGTGCGAACCGTGGGGGAAACACAGTCATCCCTCCTGCTTAGCGTGAGCTCGGGGACCCAACCCTGCCATGTGATCTCTTCCTCCCTGGCAGGGCTGAGGGTCTAGACCACAGTCCCAGGGCCCCCTCCTGGCCCCCGGGCTGGGGGGTCTCCAGATGTAGGGCCATTTATGGAAGGAGAGGCCGGGCCCTGAGGATGTGATGATGGCTTTATGGAGGGCATGGTCCCCTGAGGATGGGGACCAGAGCCCAGAGTGGTGTCCTGGCTGGGGGCACATGCATGTGCCACAAAGCAGAGTGGTACCAGGCAGGGCAGGCCTTTGCCAAACGCTAGGCAGGCATCCGGGTGAGCCCACTTGGGCCTTTCCAAACTGAGCAAGGACTCGTGTTGCTTCAGAACCTTCCAGTGTCCCCCTCCTGGGGAGCTTCTGGGAGGGGCCGAGGGAGGGGGAGGTCTCAGGGAGGGAAGGTGTCTGGGAGCTGAAGCTGAGTGAGACTTCATTGAGGGGCAGGGTGGGTGGAGGGGCCGAGCCAGGCTCCTGAAGGCTGGAGGAGGCTGAGGGGTGAGGCCCTGGGGACATCTCTCCTGGTCTTTGCAAACACCAACCATGAGATGGGAGAGAAGTGGGTCCTCAGGCAGCCCAGCACGAGGACATTCTGGGAACAGAGAAGACAGTGCCCCTAACCCTGCACCAGTCCCTGGCACCAGTCCCGAGTCCCCTCCACCCCTTCATATGCGCCCCAGCAGGGTCCGTCCCACACCTGGGGCATCTGACCGACCTAGCAGGGCAGGTGACTGCCTGTGAAGCCGCATGTGTAGGGACACTGACGCAATCCACGGACACCACTATAAATAGCCAGGGACAGCTTGAAATAGAGCAGGGGCGGGGTGGAGAGGCATGGGGGGGCAGCGGGAGTCCTGGAGCCTGGCTGTGTCTGAGCACCTGCCGCCAGAGGAGGAAAACAGCCCATTTCAGCCTCCACCCCCGCCCCAGCCCCATAGGGTGTTTGCACCCGAAAGGTCTAGGCAGGCAGGGGGAAGTCAAGCACTCTGCCGGGCTGTGCCAGGGTAGTGACTCAGAGTGTGCCTCTCAGCCGCTCAGCTGGGGGGGCTGGGGAGGAATGGGGACCTACTCTGCCCACAGCTCCCCTTCCTGGCTTTGGGTCACCTGCAGGGCAGGGCCTCTCCTCCTGTTGCCCCCAAGACCAGCAGAAAGAAGATTCGGTGCCTCTCCACCCCCTTCTCCCTCCCAGTCAAGCCCCTGGACCAGGAGACTCCTCCAACCCCTCAAAACACCCCGTGGGGCCAGGGACAGTGGACACTGGGCCTGCCCATGTTTGGCAGGAAGGAGGCTCTGCTCCATGGGCCTCTAACACATTACCTAGCCAGAACCGCCCCTGCTCAGAGACTTTGCCCACCTGTCCAAGGACAGACTGCAGCTAACGAGAGGCCAGCCCCATCCCCAGGCGCTCCTGATGCAGAGCAGTGCCCTCTCCCAGCTGGGCCCCGGCCAGGCACCCACAGGCTGGGAGCCCAGAAGTGGAACAGAGAACCCCAGGACCTGGTCCCCCTTCAAGTAGTGACTCCGCCCAGTTCCTGCTGGGACCTCTTCCTCTTGGAAAGTTTCCCACCCAGGCGCCCCTCTCTGCTCCTGATTTCCCTGGTGGGCAGCCCTGGGGCAGGAGGCAGGCCTTAGGGCTAATAAGAACAAGTGGGCTGCCTGGAAGCAGGGGTTCAGGCCCTGCGAGTCATCCCTAACAGGAAACTCCAGGAGGGGCAGGATTCAGGGTGAAGGGTGGGGGCCGGGACGTTGGGGGCTCCCACCTCTCCGGGCAGGTGGCTGCCCACCCCTCCCCTGGTGAGCACTGTCGCTTGTGTCAGCTCAGGTGTAGGGGTGCCTGCAGGGAGCACCTGATGGCTAGTGCGGGAGGATGCACCCCTCCAAGCGCCTTGTCACATTCCCGCCCCAATGGTCCCCCTCCCGGGAGCCCAGGGCCTGCCTAACCTGCGTGCAGCCCGGGGCTCCAGGGCCAGGGGCTGGGTGCGATGGGCGTGGGCGGTGCGCGATGACCTCACGCCTCGCTGGCCGCGCCCCCCGACACCCGCCCGCTTCTCCTCCTCAAAGCGCCGCCGCCCCCTCGGCCCCAGCCCCACTCGCCCCTCGCAGGCCGGGGATCCCAGGGCGCAGCGCGAGCGGGGGGCGGGCGTGGGGAGCATCTGTTCCGCGCGGCCCGGAGTGCTGGGCCCAGGTGGGCAAACACCTGCTGCGGCCAGAATGTGCGCGCGTCTCACGCCCGGGCTCAGATCCGGCTCGCTCCGCACCGACACCCGCACCCCGCGGCCCCAGCGTCGAGGCCAAGCACCCCGGCGGCGCCCTCTGCCGCCCGCCGGGAGGAGGACGGCCCCGCAGCCCGCAGCCGCCTGTGCGCGGACGCTCTCCTGTCCTCCAGCCCGCACACGGCCCGCACCTGCCGTGGGCCTCTGTCCTAGAGGGCGCCGCGCCACGGTTTCGGGGCGCGCGTGGGCCCAGCCACCTGTCCAGCCGCGCTCCGCTGGGCCCTGCAGACTGCAGGGTGCCCCGTCTCACACGCCGGCCTCCTCCCCGCCGACCGCCCTCACCCCACCCCTCCGGCGCCCAGGTGCTCACCTGGCTCTGCTCCCACCGGCCAGCAGAGCTGACCACCGAGAGCCCCGTCCCGGAGTTCTGTGGGAGTTTTCCGGGGCTGCTGTAACGAGGCCCCAGACACTGGCCGGCTTCAATAACGGAAATTTCCTCAGCATTGTGGAGGCCTCCAAACTCTGACAGGTGCGGTGTCAGTAGAGGGAGGGCAGCACGCTCTGGGCCCGCTGCCGTTGGCGAGCCCCAGACGACTCTCGCCGCTCTGCTAGGCCACTAGGCTCTGCAGCTGCAGGGCAGGCAGGAGTCCGATTAGGAAAAGCAGCCAGGGCCTGGGCTGGGGGAGGCACACCCCACAGCCCTCCGGCAGGGCCCCCCGGCCTGCAAAGCCAGGCTCCAGGGGACACAGGGCCCAGGAACCTATATCCTGGCGTTTCTCCAGGGAGTCTGCTACACATATTGGTGGGGAGATCCAGTGGTCCCCACCCATGGAACGGAGGGGACAAGGAATGAGCCCATGCTGGCCACCAACCGAGCCAGAAGAAGGGCCGGGCACCCTCTGGGGCCTGCGCCATCCACCAGCGCCTGCCAGGGGCCATGGCCTAGGGACTCTCAGCCAGCCCAGCCAGCCAGGGGGGGAGGGAGCCTTGGGAATACAGTGGTCTGACCCCTGACCTCAGGCCGCTCTACCATTCTGTTCCACTGGCTGGCTGGAGTCCAAAGCCAGGACATTCAGCTGGGAGGCCACCGGGCAAGGCAGAGGCTGGTTGGGCGGTCCCCACGAGAGCCCGTGGAGGGCTAGGTGACAGAGAATGAGGCCTCAGGGTCCCCACCACCTTCCACCACCCTGCTCACTCTCCTCTCACCTCTTCAGACCCCACCCGGCTGGAGGGGCCCTGCTGAGGTCTCCGAGGGGGAGGCCTGGCCAGCCCAGCAATGCCTGCAGGCTGCAGCTAGAACTGGGAGTGGCAGCATCCACGCAGGCGGGGCCCTGCCTGCCCACCTCCCCCAGGCTGTCCTCTGCCCATCTGCAATGTCCTCTCCTTCCCATGGTGCCAGTGGCCCCCAGGACAGCCTCTCCCACACCCTGATCTGCCCCCCAGGGGAATGGGGGGCTCCAGAGGGCAAAGCATCCTCAGTGCCCCCCCCCGCCGAGAAAGGGGGTGGGAGCAGCCCGGTGCCGCCTCCTGAGTCCAGCCTGGCCCTGGGTCTGCAGTTCTCACTAGGCCCCCTGGGCAAGCCCCCTTCCCCTGGGCCTCAGTTTCTTGTCTGTGACGTGGCAGTGGGGGGTGAGGATGTCAGCAACTTACTCTCCTGCTCCTGCTTTTTGCGGATTTGTGCCATTGATGTGTGCTGCGGTCCCCAGCGCACGGGTCACCACGACCCCGCTGGTTCCTGCCACCATGTGCGCAAGAGATGCCAAGGCTCAGAGCAGGGCGTGGAGAGAGGCCTGGGGGGCCGAGCAGTTCTCCGGGAGGAACTCCCTTCAGAAAGGAGGAGCAGCACTGCAAAGCCCGGAGCTGGGGAGGCTGCAGCTTCTGGCCACACAAGCCCTTTGCTGGCCAGGCCCCCGCCCAGGTGCGTGGGAGGGAGCACAGGACTGGGGGGCAGGGCCCGGCCAGCTCCAAAGGAGCTTGGATGGTGTCCTGAGGGCCGTGCCTTAGAAAGGGTGGTTTGCTGGGGGCTGACACCACAGTCAAGGAAGGGTGGTGGCTTCCTCCAGTAGGGGTGCCAGGTGGCCAGTGGGTCAGTGACATCTCTGCTCTGAGGTGTGGCCTGCAGGTGACCCTGTGGGGTTCTCTCAGGGAAGTCAGCAGCAGTCTGCCCAGGCAGGGTGGGGGCTTTGCCGGTGCTGCACCCACCTGCAGGCAGGTGACCCCACACCCAGCCTCAGGCCTTGGCTGTGTTTGCAGACGACTGGTGTTTTGGAAGGCTGTCCTGAGAATTCCTGGGACACAGCGTGTTGCACTGGGCAGGTAGGGTGCTCCGCACTTCCTCCTGGGAGTTGGGAGCTTGGGTTCTGGGTGTGCCTGGGGAACCCCTTTCTTGCCATCTCCTTCCAGATGAGAAGGATGCCCCCGTTCCCCCCAGGCCTGCTCTGGCCACTGTGCCAGTCGACAGCCATTCCAGGGACCCTGCCCGCCGAGCACTGCCTTCCCCTGGACGCCTCCTCCCCTCTCCCAGCAATGGAAGACGTGGGCCCTTTGCTACCACTCTCCCGCCTCCCCTCCTGTCCTCAGTGGGTGGGACGCCCAGGAACCTGGGGGTGGGACGGCGGTGCCTCTTGGGGGTAGGGGTGGGAAGGCCCCTTGGGGACCCAAGTCTGAAGGATTCAGGTAACGCTTGGACTTGGCCGGGCGCCATCTGCAGGCCTGTGGGGCCCCCGCCCATGTTCCTGTCTGGACTTTGTCTGGAATGGGGATCCTGAGACCAGGGTTGGGCCAGGGTGAGGCAAGAGAGGCACCAGGGCTCCCCCAGCACACCCCCCTTGAGACTCACGGCTCCGTTCACAATCCACCTTCCCACGAGCTGCACCTGTGCTGGGTCTGGGGTGCTGTCCTGTTCACTGGAGCACGTGGTCCCTGAGACTGCTCTCCGCGGCCCATGCTGGGGATGCCAAGAGAAGGCCGGGGTCCAGAGCTGGCAGCCAGGCGCTGGAGCAGGTAGGAGATGTTGCACGAATGTCTACATGTTCATCTTGATATGAGGAATAGGCTGGCCTGGCAACGCTGCACCTGGATTCCAGGCAGGGGTGATCGGGACACCCAGGACCCCTGGCCTGCTCAACCCGCTCACCTCCCAGCCCTGCAGCCCAACGGAGGTCTGTGCGAGGGCGAGGCTGGGAGGAACTTTCCTTGCTGGAGTCCTGTCCTGGGCTCTCAGCCTGTCCCTCAGAGCAGGCTCCCTCCTCTCCTCTCTGCAGGAGGGCTGGGAAGAGGAGGCTGAAGTCCAGAGAGGACTGGGGTTAGCAAAGTTTCTGAAAGTGGCCTCTGGAGACGCGTGTGAGTAGGACACCAACCAGACGGTGCAAGGTCGGGAGGGCAGCGAGCCCTGCCTTAGGTTGACACCATGTTCAGCTAATGCTGGAGTCATGGTAGCTCGGCGACACATAGAAAACCCAGAGCTGAAACTGTCTGGGGGTTTTGGGAGTCCCATCTGAGCACAGTGGACACAGCGCATGGGACATGGGACATGGGACCCAGGAGCTGCCCCTGCTGGGCTGGATCGTGTGCCCAGAAGGGAGCGCTCCAGTCCCAAGCCGGCTGCCCGTGAACATGATCTTACTTGGAAATAGGGTCTTTGCAGGTGTTGCTGAGTTACGATGAGGTCACCCTGCATCAAGGCGGGCTCTGATCCGTTGGCCGTGTCCTCGTAAGAAGTTTGGGCATAGGGATGCACAGGGGAGAAGGCCATGCGAACACAGAGGTGGAGACGGAGCGATGTGTGTCCAAGCCGAGAGACGCCCAGGAACACAGGAGCCAGGAAGAAGCACCAAGTAACCACCTTCCCTGAGGCCTGCCCACACCTGGCCTAGGTAGCTAAATCTCAATTCGATCTTTTCTATAGGTTTGGTCCACAAACTTAAGTCTGAACTGAGAGCCAGTGACTCAGGGGTGGGCGGTGGCAGGCAAAGCATTTGCGCTGGAGCACCCAGTGAGTCTCCCGGTCAGAGAGGCAAGCAAGCTTCATAGACGCCAGCGCCCGCCCCGGGCAGCAGCCCCCACTTAAGTGAAAAGTGGCTTTGTGGAAGCAGGGGCTCTGGCTGCCACCGTGTTGGCTCTCAGGGGACCTTGGCTGGTGGGAGCTCTGACCGGGGCTACACGGTCACCTGTGGGTTCTGGGGGAGGAAGTGGCTGGGAAGGCCCCACGTGGACGGGGCAGCTCACAGCCCAGGAGTGGGAAGCAGGAGCCTGCCAGACACCGCCTAGCAGGGCCCCTGGGCCAGGCTACATAGCTGCCCCTGTAAGACGGGGTGCTGAGGGCACCCACCCCAAAGTGGTGCATATGGGCCTACACCAGTCCCCCCACCCCGTTAAGCCCATGCTCCACACAGGGGACACTTGACACTGAAGTCTGAGTGTCTCTAGAGACAACTCAGCCCTTCTGCTGCCAGACAGGAAGGACCTGTCCCCAGCCTGCTCCCAGTGTGCCCAGCTCGACTGTCCTGAGAAGACAGTCCCCTTTGGGAGGCAGGTGGCAGTGGGAAGATGCTGGGCATGGGAAGAGGTGGTTCTCAGGTCCCCACCTGCTCGCCGAGTGACCCTGGATAAGCCCCTGGCACTGTAGCAGCCTGGGTCTCCTCGTTGCACAATCGCGGTCTGGGGACGAGTGAAGGAGCAGGTGCAGACGGCTGCACTGTGTGGTCTGCAGGAGGGCGCGGGGTGTTGGTGAAGGCCTGGAAGAGCTGCCGCCTTGGGAGGGGAGGCTGAGGAGGAGGCAGCCGCCACCCACTACAGCTCCCTAGAGATTGGCTTGCCGCGATGCCTTCCCCAGATCAGACCTCCAGGCCACTAAGAGATAAAGCAACGGGGTAGCGGGGATGGAGGGGCTGCCCTGCAGGCGCTAGCAGCTGTTCCCCCTCAGCCTCACTTGGGACTGTCCCAAGCACAAGGACCAGCTCACGAGGTGAGAGGGAGCCATTGTTCTCCAGCCTCCGCAGTGTAGGCGGGCGTGTGTCACGAGGCCCACCCCGTGCCAAGGCCTCGGGGGGCAGCCCAGGACAAGAGAGAGTGCTGAGCAACGATGGGCCGTGTCCCTGCTGGCTGTCGGGGGAGGGCAGCGGTGGGCCCGAGGGAAGGACAGACGGGGTCGGTGAACCGAAGGACTTGCAGGCAGGGCCTGTGCCCAGGAGCCAGGTCTCCCCGAAACTTGTGCTTGTCTCGGAAGCCTCAGCCCCCAATCCCATGATGGAGGGCAACTGCCTGGGGTGGGGGGATCTCTGCACAGGTCCTGCCTTCAGGAGGCCGCCAGTCTAGAGTGAAGTACAACTGGGAAAACCAAGTCCCTCATTTTCCTGCCAGCACAGCAAGCCCCGGGGCCCCTTGAGCTGGGCAGAGGAAGGCGTCATCGCAAGGTGCCACCGATTGAGCAGTTTCAAACAGCAGAAACGTATCGTCGCCCAGTCCTGGCGGTCAGAAGTCCGAGATCTTCAGTGTCACCAGGGCTGGTTCCTTCCGAGGGCTGTGCGGGAAGGACCTTTCCGGCCTCTCTCCTTGTCTCCTACAGCGGGTGGCTGTCCTCCTTCTACACCTGTGTCCAAATCTCCCCCTTTAATGGGTCACCAGTCACACTGGACCAGGCCCACCCTACTCCATGACCTTAATGAAGGACATCTGTGAGACTGTGTCCCAAATACGGTTACGTTCTGAGGTGCTGGGGGTTAGGGCTCCAACACACCTGTTTGGGGCACGATTCAGCCCGCAGCACCCAGCACTTGTCCTCCGGCTGGCTTTATTTTCCTCCTGAGCACTCATCACTGTCCCATGTGGTATATGTCCCACTAGTTTTTTGTTGACTGTCCACTGCTGCCGTATCCTGCAAGGGCAGTTTGTGTCTGTTTTGTCTACTGCCGCTTTCCAAGTACCCCACCAGTGCCTCCTATACAGCTGGCACTTGGTACTTTTTGCCAAACAAATGCACAAATGGGGAGAAGAGAGGGCTCAGTGGAAGCTCCCTGGTTCCGCCTCCCTGCTAACATGGTGACCCGAGGCAAAGCTTCACACCAGTGATGCCCAGAGATGGGTACCACCCTCCCAAACCCAACAGATGCCGGGAAGGAGGCCCCTCTGCCATTCCAATTTCTCTCCCATGTCTTGTCTGCGCAGGAGCCAGAGGAGAGTTGGTGACTGACAGTGGGTTATTGCAAATTGAAAGACGTTGTGATTCCAACTGCAGCTGTTCTTCCAGATGTGGTGTCCTTACTGGGGCAAATCATCGGTTGTTATTCAACTATTGATCAGGTAACGCCCCTCCCCAGTCCCAATAAGCAGAGAGCACCAGAGCAGCAGGGTCCCTCCACCACCTTGCCCCATGTCAGTTACAAATGCTTCAAGTGGAGACGCTGAAAAGAACGGTAATTTAATCCAGAGTTTTTTCAATTAAAATAAGTATAGATGTAAGAAATTCAGCACTGCTGTGGAAGTTCCAGAGTTTCAGCAGGAACCTGAGTTCTGTCTTTCTGCTGTGCCTCACACTCCCAGATGGCTGCAAGGGCTCCAGCCATCACTTTCTCTTCTTGGTCAGGAGGCAAGAGACTGGATGAGGGTTGGGATGGGGAGGAAGGACAAGAGAGATTTCCTGGAAGCCACCCAACAACTTCCACTTATGTCTCGTTGGCCACCCTGCCTGTGTGGGAAGCTGGGTAAGAGTTTTTCATGTGGTCATTTTGCTCAACATTCCATTACCAAGGAAGAGGAGGAGGAGGAATGAGGAGGATGAGGGGAAGAGAAGGCAGTAAAAGGACGTGGATATAGACGTGGGCAAGTGACTCAACCTTTCTGACCAGCACTCACTGTCAGTGCTGTTCTTAACTAGTTAGCAAGAGACCTGAATAGACACGCTTAGAATGTGCCCTAAACTGACAGAAGGGTGTAGTGGAGGCTGCGGTACAGGCAGTTCCATGGCTCATCACCGCGACCCAACACATGTAGCAGCGCTCGCTGTGAGGCTAAGGATTTGTGGCAAGCTCTCCTGGGAGGGTGAGATTGGAGGGCCCCAGAGTGTCAGAGCACAGCCACCTCCTCTCAAGAAATAAACTGTGGTTCTTCGGGATGCAAGTTTTAGCTTGCCATTGGGCTCCAGCTCGGACGATACCTAAGACCGCGGGATGTCACATGACGTGTGATCCAAACTGCCCCTTCTGGTCTGGGCAAAATAGAGCTGTAAAACGGGGTGTGCCCAGCATTGCACCAGCATCATGGAAGAGCGGGAGGCGTGAGCACGGGCAAGGTAGCTGATCGGGCGACTGTGCTCCCAGCATGCCTGGTCATACTTCGCTGCTCCCCTACCTCCAGCCTCCACCAGGGACTGAATGAGAGAGTCCTAGGACAGGTTTGGTAATATTATTCCCATTACACAAAAAAGGAAACCGAGGCGAGGAGGCGTGGAACAGCTTCTCCAAGTCGATGCGCTAGTCACTGGAGGGGCTATTGGCACATGGGGCTCCTGCCAGCAGTGCTAGGAACATGGGGGGACCTGGAGGGTTGCCTGCACTGCCTCCTGGGATGCCCGTGTCCAGGGCAACAGATAATGGAAGATTAAGGTGGCCCAAAGAAGGCAGGGTCTCCAAGGGCTCATCCTCCTCACGCACGACGGGTTGGGTCACTCTGTCAGTTGGTGGGTGGCTAGAAGCAGTGACCAGGGGCTGGGAGAAGGAAAGTCATCAACCACGGCCACACGTGCTGTGCAAGTGAAGACCCTTGCTTGTATCTGCGTTTTCTGCCTTCCCGAGACGTCACGTATTAAATGAGCTCTCCTCTTCTGTCTTTCATCTGTCCTCACTGTTTTATCTCAGGTGGTTGTTGGTGGTCAAGTTTGCATGGTGACCCCAAGAGTCTCATGCAGGCGATTAAGGAGGAGCAGGAATCTCCCAGCGTCCTCCTGGTAGTTGCTCATGAGAGTGGGCTGGGCCCCCTGGGGAGCGTAGTTTCAGGTGTTAAGGGTCAGCTGTATCCTCATGGGTAGAGTAGTGTGGGGAAGGGGAGTGGTGTTAGTGTAAACAGCAGGGCAGGGGGGACTGTGGGCAGTTCTGTTCTCCACCTGCCGAGTATCTGAACTTCCTGGGAACCCTCCTCAGAAGGCCGATCTGCCTACCATCCTAGAAGCTGCCAGCTGGGTGCAGGCAAGTGCCCTTGGCTTCCCTGGTCAGCAGCCCCTTCCCCAGGGAGCATTTCAGGGATAGGGGCTTCCGGTGCCTGTGGTGGCAGCACTGTCCCTTCACTACCCAGCTCTGCAGCTCACACATCAGCTGGGAATAGGCTCAGTTGCAACCAGCAGAAATTCCAACGGGGGTCCACGCGACTCACACATTGACAACTCTGGAGAAAGCAGCCCAGGGCTGAGTAGCAGCTCTTTGAAGACATTCCCGTCCCAAGCCCTTTTGTCTTCTTGGTCTTTGTTTTCAGTTAGTGCCTCCCACGAAAGGGTCCCAAGACGGCTCCTAGGCCTCCTGGACTCACCCCACCTGGAAGCAGCTCCCTTCGTAGGAAGGGAAGTCCCCCCACCAGCTGACTTGTTTTTACCTCATTGACCATAACCACAACACAGCCTCCTGAGGCTGCGGGTCTCGACTGTGAGGAGAAGGCAGGAGAGAGGGGCTCAGGGGCTCAGGAGGAGGCCACTGTAATTGGGGGTGTTCCCAGATGCAAGGTCTCACAAGTCCTCCATGTTTCCTGGCAATGCTCTGAGCTACCCAGTAGCTGTTAATTAATTCGTTTTCACCTCAAACTTTTCTGTTGATGGCAACTGAGAGTCATACCTGAGCCTTCCTGAGCTGGAGAGGCCAGGTGGCAGGAGGGGACCTGGGGGTGACAGGAGCATTGGAGAGGCTCCTCTGAGAGTGGGGAAGGGCTGCTTCCCCCTGGCTGAGGATGGGACAGCAGACCGGGCTGACCCCGGAGTGGACGAGGTCAGTTGGCCTGAAGCTGTCACCTATCTGGTGCCCAATGACTGTGTCCCCCACTGCAGGACGTCCCTGTGGGCGAGGCTTCCTCTGCTCTGGTTCCTGCTTCTCCAAGCATCTCCCCAGGGAGAACAGGGAATCCAGCCCTTTGACAAGTTGTCACTGAGCACCCGCTGCCGGCCAGGCCCTGGAACAGAGAAGGACAGATGCTCCGGGGCACATGGGGAGGCCCAGGAGAGTCCAGGATGGGGGGACTGCCAGAGTGAGGGGGACAGTCCAGGGCTCGTGGGGAGAGGCCTGGGTGCGGGGAGGACAGTCCGGAGCGCCGGGGGTGGGGTGGGGGAGCAGAGAGTCCGGAGTGTTGAGGGGACAGTCCGGAGTGGGGGAAGAGAGTCGGGCTGGGAGGGAGAGCTGGGGGGGACAGTCCGGGCGCGTGGGGACAGCCCCGAAAGCAGCATCCGCAGGGCAGGGCGCGAGACAGGCAGAGCCGCAGGGGCCGCCGGGACTACGCCTCCCAGCAGGCTGCGCGCGGCGCGTCACTTCCGGCGGCGCGCGTGTGGGAGTGAGCGAGTGAGTGTTTACTTCCGGCCGCCGGGCTGAGGCCGAGCGAGGCGGGCGGCGGGCGCGGCGGCCCCGCGCAGCCATGGACTGGCTCATGGGGTGAGTCGGCGGGCGGGGCGCGGGCAGCCGCCGGTCAAGGGCGTCGGGCGCGGGCTGCGGCCGGGCACCCGCTCGGGCCGGCGGCGGGCCGGGCCGGGGCCGGGCGTCTCGGGGACAGTCCGGCTCGGTCCCCGTCCGGGGTCAGGCCCCGCGACTCCGCGCCGCCCCGGCATCGGGTCCGGGCGGTGGGGGCTGTGCTGCCCGCCCCGGTTGCTGCGGGGAAGTAGTTTCTGGAATAATAACTGGAATGCCGGCAGAAAACCACCTCTTTAAAAAAAGCCAAAAGTAAGGGACCCCAACTTCTCCGAGACACCAGCCGGATGGCGGCGAAGGCGGAGAGCGGGGCCGACCGTCGGGCGCGGCGGGGCAGGGTCCCGCGAGGCGAGGGCTCGCTGCGCTGGGCGTCTGCCGCGCGGCCGAGCCGAGGGTGGAGTAGGAAGGAAGCTGGGAAGCTGCTCGCGCTTAGGGAGCAGCGGCCGGGCTTCCCCTCCCGTTTGCTTCTGTGTTCAGCTTGCTGGAAATTAGAGAAACAAGGTAAAACAGGTGAAACGTCGTCACGTTGCCTGCAAAAAGTTATGCTGGCTAAAGTGATTTAAAAATTTTTTTTTTCACTTTTTTCCTTTTGAGAAACGAGGGCAGGCACTTTCAGCCGACAGCGTGGTCCTTATGCATCTGTGCTTATTTCTGTAGCTATATACCTGGAACACTCCTCCCGAGTCAGCTCACTCATTCCGGAGGCCTGGGGCGAGAGTGGAGAGCTGTTGCTGTTGGTGTTGGGGTGGTGGAAGGGCTTGTCCAGACACCGAAGTCCAGCAAGGGGGGGTGAAAGGCTTGGTGGACATTTTATTTCTGTCTCTCAGGTCCTTGGGGGTGTGCGGCAGGGCCGCGGTTGGTGCTGTGAGGATAACCAAGGAGGTGGATCAGAACCATCCTTGCCTTCAGATTGCACGGAGTCCAGTGGAGGGAAGGCCAGGGAAGACACGCCGCATGGGGGACAAATGAAAAGACAAAGTAGTGCTGAGAGTGGCAGCGACGACAGTGCTGGAGCCAGGACAGTGTGTGGGGTGCGGGACAAGCCACGCATGGGAGGGCTCACCTGGCTTCCTAAAGAGCCAGCACTGCCACTCCAGCCCTGTGCTTCTTAGCTGTGTGCCTTCGGGTGGCCACTTCACCTCCCTGTAAGATGGAATTGTACTACTTGCAGTGCGGGCTGTGGAAGGATAAACTGAAGTAAAGTCTTAGCGCGGCGCTTGGCACGCGATAAATGTTGGTTACTGTTGGTATGGAGAGGTGTTTCGTGTGAGGCCTCTGAAACCCGCAGGCACTGAGAGTTTAGGGCACACAGCTGTGTTTGCTTTATTCTGATCATACACACTTGCTTGTTGTGTGTATTCATTGGATTTATTGGGAGGCACTGCTTTGGAAGCAACCTGGCCTCCAAGTGAGTCTGTTTTGGAGAAGCAGACTGTTGATCCAGCGAGTTGAATTCACAGGGCTTCGTGTCAGGAGGACCAGCGGGATCAATGGGGTTATGGAAGAGACAGCAGATTGCATTTTGCGTCTGTGCTTCCTGCATGCAAATGTCCGTAAGTAGCAGGTACTTTGTGCCTGGAAACTGACTGAGGCTATGGACTTTGCTGTCACCGTTGTGAATATTCAGACATTAACCACAATTAGGTTTCTGAGGAACTGGTTCTTGTGACCCTTGTGAGGACTTTGGTAACCAAGTAGTCCCCCAGGGAAGGACAGTGGAGCACCCATCTCATGGGCCGCAGGCTGGGGGTCCGTCAGCCCAGGTGCCAGAGGAAAGCTGGTGATACCCTGGGAGCTGCTGCCTCTCTGAGGGCCCTGGGAGTGGAAAGAACATTCATTGCTGCCTGGCTGTAAAAACGCACAGTTCCAAAAGGGCGATAGAGATTTTTAAGGAGGGGCTATGATAGAGCGTGGTTATCTTCGTTTATGTTTTTGTTTCTCTTTATTATTTTATTTTTCAGTCCTATTTACCTCAACTTGAATGCACCTGTTTTTAAATTTAGTGGGTTGCATGTTGGACATTGTGAATCGTGGTTTCTTTAACAGTTCCTTAAATATGCGCCTCCTGTTTTCAGTGGCGTATTTCGGTTGTCAAGTACCGTTCCCCCTCGAGAGCTTGTGTTCAAGCTGGTACACCCAGGGGTTCCTCTGTCCCTCCTTCCTTCTGCCCATTTTGCGTGTTTATTGTGTGTCTAGTGTAAGAATAGGAAGATGTGCAAGCTGCAGAGTGAGTGAGCCACAGAGACCCCCAGGAGACCCTCGCGGCCGCGAGGGGTCCGCAGTGGGTGAGGAGGCTCGCTCCTGCCTGCGCAGCTCTCGGTGCTCAGTGTCAGGCTTTAGTTGGCTGTTAACCCTTTAACTAGGTTTCAGTCTGGAAGAATTGGGGGAAATGTGTTATTTTTTACTATTGCCTGGTATTTTTATTATTTGAAACAATTCACAGACAACCAGGTAATCTGGAATACAGTTCTCATGTTTTAAAAGTTTTTTTTTTTTTTTAAAGAAAGTGTTTCTTTGAATTAGTTCATCTCAGGGGACAACGTATGGACTCAGGTGAGGAGCAAACCAAGCGGCAGAAGGTGCTCATGGCCTTTTCTCCCGTCACGGTTAGACAGAAGCGTGGTCTATAGCTGTGCAGGTGAAGCAGTCTAGCACCCTTATCTTTAGCGCTCCCAGCTGCTGCTGAGGAAGGGGCCCTTCGGGGCAGCCTGCTGCGGAAGCCAGAACGTAGCCAGCGCACCAGGAGCGTTGCTGGGACTTCTCTGGAGGTGGTTTGCAGGCGTGGCTCTCTGCCGTCTCTTTCCTGGGTGTTTCCTCTGCCTGGTATTGCCTTGAGCTTGCTGGTGAAGTAGCTGTAGAGTTAAACTCTTTCTTTCTTTCTTTTTTTGCAAAGACTAGTTCATAACTTGAAAAGGGCTTCTATTTACAGTCAGACTCTGTTGCATCCTGGACAGCTGATGACGAGGTGCCGTCTTTTGCCACTGAGTAGTAAGCCAGCTCGAGAGGAGACGCTGTGTGACTGCGGCAGCTCCCCGGAGTCCGGGAGAGGGAAGAACCCTACCGCAGTGTTGGGTGGTTTCGGAGAAACTTTTGTTTTATCCTTACCTGGCAGTGATGGCATTTGTGACTGGAAGCTACCAGTCTAAATTTCTCCCCAAGAGAAAGCACAATCCAGAAGCTTCTGAGCATCTGGAAATGCAGGAGAGGAAACACACTTTTTCTCCTTGTGACCTGTAGGTGCAAACCCCCACCTGCTGGCCCTGTATGGGGCCTGCTGGGCGCAGCCAGGGTGAGCAGGCAGCTTCTTGGGAGCTCTCCTCTTCTCGCTGGGGCTGCAGGTGAGACGCAGGTTAGAGCTTCCTGGCTCTGGGAAAAGAAGGTGAAACCACAGTGTTGGTCATTGAATACAGGTGCTGTGGAAGACAGCCTCTCCAGGTCAGCTGACAGGTATTTGCTGAATGGTCTCAGGCCTTTTCGGCTCCCAGAGCTGCCTTCGGGTGTTGTCTGCTCTGAAAGAGACACATGTCTCTGCAGGGGTTTGTTTTTCTCTTCACTTCCTGGGAGGATGTCAGTGGTGTTGACAGTTGAATCTGATTAGGGGACACCCAGACTGAGCCGGCTTGAGTTTCTAGACTTTTTTTTAACAGCCTTATTGAGATGTAATTTACATACCATAAAGTTAACTTGTTTTAAGTGTATAATTAAATAATTTTTAGTAAGATTGTAGGGTTGTGTAACCATCACCACAGTTTAATTTTAGAACATTGCCATCACTCCCTGAAGAACCCTCCTGTCCAGTGGCAGTCACTCCCCATCCCCACCCCCAGCCTGAGGTAACCGCTAATCTGTTTTCTGCCTGTATGGATTTACTGATTCACATCTCGGGAATCCCAGTCTGTGATCTTTTGTGACTGGTTCACACAGTGTAATGTTTTTAAAGGTCGTCCATGTTGCACGTGTCAACGGTTCTGTCCTGATTGCAAGTGAGATTCCGTTGGGTGGAGGTGGGCACATTTTGCTTATCCTTCCACCAGTGATGGACATCGGGGTCTGTCCACTTTGTGCGGCCGGGAGCACAGCCTTTTATGACAGTGAGTGGCCCCTTCCTCAGCCAGGGCTGTGGGTTCTGACTGAGCTCCTGGGCTGCCTGCGCCGGGCCCTGTGCGGGGTCCCAGGGTCGAGAAGCGGCAGTGTCTGCTTTCCAGGAGTTCTCAGGCTGGCGGGGGCTGTGGACGAGGGCATGGGAACACCGAGTGTGCGTGTGCGGAGCTGGAGCACGTACAGGAGCTTCCTGCGTGGAAAGGAGGAAGGGGTGGCCCAGGAGCAAGGAAGGACGCGTGTGGAGGCACAGAGGTGTGAGCAGAAAAGCTGTCCTGTTCGCTGGCACCTCCAGCCACGGCCCCCTTTGAAGCTGTGCTTTCGGAGCAGCCTCTTCGCGTGAGGCCTGCACCCAAGGGAGCTTCGGGGCTGGGGTCTGCGGGGTGTTTGCCCGGGGGTGGTGCATTCAGATTCCCTTTGGAAAGAGCGGTGGTCATGGGCACGGGACCCCACCCGCCTGTACACCTCAGCAGCACAGTGTTTCTCTTGCTGGGAGCATCTGCTGGCAGGCCTTGCCCAGGGCATTGAAGCTGGCCGGGACTGGCCGTTGTGAGCCCACTGGAGGTGCCTTGGAGGAGCCCCCCTGGGGTGGGGCTGGCGGCCGGTAGGGCTGTGTTTCTCTTGGGTGCATCTGGGACAGCCAGCATGAGGGCTGGTGTTCGCCCCCCTCGGTGGCGCCGGCTTCCAGCCTTTTCCCAGTGTTGCCACCACCAGGTGCCACCAGCCTCCCCTTGCTCACCAAGGCCAGGCCTGGGTCCTGGGAAAGCCGCCCATGCTGGGGGCTGCCTGCCACATCCTGTTCTCAAGAGGGGCGCACTTTGGACAAAGAGGTGGTGGCCTGTTGTCTGCCCCCCTCTCGGGAGGAAGTGGTGGTCTCTGCTGTGGTCATCTGGTAGGGGGGTGTTGGGGCCACCTCTGGGGGGCTCCATGCTGATGCCCCTGTCATCCCAGCACTTCCCACCTTGTCCACGCAGTGGCGTGGAAACTTAGAAACAGCCTGGCCCCGGGTCTTGCGTCTGTGCTGGACATGCTTGCGGCAGGGGCCGGAGGCTCCACCTGAAAGCTGCTCCCCAGTGCTCGGGGATGGGCATGCCCTGCTGCACCTGGTCCAGGCTGATGGAGGCAGCAGCTTCCACGGCCACTTTTGCGAGGGCCACTGAGTGCTGGCCATGGGCCGCAGGAGAAGGTCTTGTTTCTTCGTGATATGTCTGTGTGTCAAGCCTCCCGCCACTGCCAGACCTGTCCGGAAGGGAGGGGTGTGCCATTCCTATCTGTCTTGGCAGAGCACCTCTCATTCTCTGCCTTTGTGGTGTTTTTCTTTCTGCACAGGACTTCTCTGGTGGGGGCACACCCGCTGGTGTTAGTGCAGTGCTCAGGACCGTGCCTGGGAACACGGAAGTAGGAACAATGGAAACAAACACCAAGTGTGGATGCCTGCGGGGACAGGAGGGGATGGTTGGCAGGGCATCCAGGCCACGCACGTGTGGTCCGCGGTGCCACTCTGCCTGTGGACCGTGGCCACACTCGCGCTGAGGTCTGGTTCCCACTCTGCAAGGTTGCCTGGGCTGGAATGTTCACCCAGTCCGTGCCTGCTGCCGCCTGTGGGTGCTCCCCTGGAGATGTGTTGCAGTTAGTGCCACAGCTCCTATTTTTTTTTTTTTTTTGGTCCGTTTGGCATGTTGCTGTTGCTTGGATGGTAGTGATTGTTTTGGTCGCTGTTAATTGAGCTTTCTGGCGTGACAGGCAGGCAGGGAGCTCCCAAAAAGACATGCAGCTTCTCCCCACCCCCGCCAGAAGCAGGCCTGGCTGGAAGGCAATCCCTGGAGTTCCTGACAGCGGAGGTTGACCCCAAGAGGCTGGATGGCTGAGCCTGGGGCCAGGCCTGGGAGTGAGCATGGGGCATAAAGTTGCTGGGGTGTGGGGTCAAAGCTGCTGGGGTGAGCACGGCTTGTCCGTGTCAGGTCTGTTGTGTTTGGCCTGGGCCAGACCCTCTGCCGGATGGGTGTCTCAGGCTGGCAGGAGCTGCCCGTGCCCTTCTTCTAGCACGCCTGCCCTCTTGCTCCGTAACCTGTTCCTTTGGTGCCACACAAGAGGAGGCTGTTTGTCACAGCAGTGGTGTCCTGAGTGCCCAGAACCTGGGTCAGTCAGGTGCCTACCAGAGGCCTCGAGCTGGGTGCCCCCTGGGTGCGGCCCCATTCTGTGTGCTTGGGACGTGGCGTGGACAGGTGTCACCACAGCTGCTGATGAGACGAGAGTACGGAACCCCAGGATGTGGCGGTGGAGGGCAGGGGCGCAGGGGAGCTGTTTCGACTGGGGCTCTGCAAGCCCTCTTGGAGAAGACGCGGTCAGTGAGACCTGGAGCGGGGAGGGCGCTGTCTCCCCGGCGGCTTCTGGGCAGGAAGGCTGCTTGCCTCCTCCCTCTCATGGCACTCAGGACTCCTGGGCTTCACTCAGTATTTTTTAGTCAATTATAGTCTTCATTATTATTATTATTATTTTGTTTTTGCTGTTAAAATTTTTTAGAAAAGGGATCTCACTCTGTCTCTCGGGCTGCAGTGCACGCATGATCATAGCTCACTGCAGCCTTGAACTGCAGGGATCAAGTGATCCTCCTGCCTCAGCCTCCTGAGTAGCTACAGCTGTGTGCCACCACACCTGGCTAATTTTGTATTTTGTGTGGAGACAGGGTCTCACCATGTTGCCCAAGCTGGTCTCAAACTCCTGGCCTTAAGTGATCCTCCCACCTTGGCTCCCACAGTGCTGGGATCACAGGCGTGAGCCACCACAACTAGCTCAGCCTTTATTATTTTTTTATGAATGGATTGTCCCAAATTTAGCCAGGGGGAGCACATTTAAATCGCCTCTGTGACGATTTAAATAAAACAAATTCTATGAGATTGAATAGGAAAAGGGGCAGGAGTGAACCGTGAAGTAAGCAGAACCCAGGAGCCCATCCTTGGCTCATGCCGACGACTGCAGAGGCGGCTGGGTCAGCAGATGCTAGGACATGCGTGAGGGGGTGTGGGCGAGCGTGTGGTCTAGGAGCAGAAAGACGGCAGGACTTCCTGGACTCCACTTAGGAGGTTTGTTATGTGAAAGAGAGTGTTGGTCTTGTGATTTGGCAACTAATCTATGAATATTATGGGTTAAAACAAATGTGTCAGTATCATTCATCAGTAGCCAGGTTTTTTTTTTTTTTTTTTTAATTTTTTTTGAAACAGAGTCTTACTGTGTCAACCGGGCTAGAGTGCTGTGGCGTCAGCCTCGCTCACAGCGACCTCAGACTCCTGGGCTCAAGCAATCCTCCTGCCTCACCCTCCTGAGTAGCTGGGACTACAGACATGTACCACCATGCCCAGCTAATTTTTCTGTATGTGTTTAGTTGTCCAGCTAATTTCTTTCTGTTTTTTTAGTAGAGACGGGGTCTCACTCTTGCTCAGGCTGGTCTCTAACTCCCGAGCTCAAACAGTCCTCCGACCTTGGCCTCCCAGAGAGCTAGGATTACAGGCGTGAACCACTGCACCCTGCCAGTAGCCAGGTTTTGGATGTTAAAAAAAAAAAAAGATACAGCATTAAGCAAGTTAACAAAAACATTGGAAATGTTATGTGAACTCTGGGTTTTGTATGCATAACATGAGAACACCATGCGAGCAGTGGGTTTTCCTGTTGCCGCCCCGTGACACGCCAGTGCAGGCCCAGCCCTCCCTGAGCAGCGCCGTCCTGGTCAGAACCTCCGACATCCTTCGTGCCTTGTGCTAGGGGATGTTAGGGAGGAAGATGGAGCCCCTGCCCTGCTGGGACTCAGTGTTAAGTATCCCTTGTGGAAACATGAAACAAAACACAGAAAATACAAAGGAGTAATCCTGCTACCCAGAGACAGCCACTCCGTCTGGACTCCAAGTTAGAACTTTGTCGCACCACACACAGGCTTTCCCCAGGCTGTGAGCAGCTTTCTGTGGTTGCCTGCGGGGCGCCTTAGCTCACTCTCCTGCTGGTTCCGGGTGTTCCCAGGCTGTGGGTGCCTTTTGAACCCTTGCATTTAGAGCCTGGTGCCCGGTGCTGGTGTTGCTGTGGGTGCTGGCACACGCTCCCCTTGCACAGCATTGCCGGCTACGCGTGTTCTCCTTCATGAAAAAATTGTTCGCCACGGTGAAGGCAAAGAATGGTGCCTTGGTAGTCCACGTTTCTTTGTGGGAGGGCTGGTGCGGTCGACGTTCCCACGTGCCGGGCTGGGCAGGTTTCTCCTGTGATTCATGTGCTTGCTCTCTGCCACTGTGTCTGGAGTTGCTCCAGTCGTCTTAGTACTGGCCTGAGTTCTCCATCTTGGAGATGTTCATCCTGGGTATTCAGATTTTAGAGCTGTCAGACAGGTGAAAGCGCAGACGGAAGCTCTGGGAGGTCCTGGCGCCTGGGGGTGTCTGCACCACGCTCCCTCCTAGGAGCAGAGGGCTGTGTGCCAGGAGCCAGGCGGGGGGCCTGGGGGTGGAGTGGGGGTGTGGGGGAGCTGGGGGAGAAGCCAGGAACCAGCGAACAGTGGCTCTTCTCCTCCTCCTCCTCCTCTCCCTCCTCCCCCCACGGGTGCTAGAGGGGTATTGTTTGCATCATCCCATTTCCTTTGTGACCCCACCCGTGTTGCTGGATCTTGTACTGCTTGGTTCCTCCCTCAGGAAGGAATTCAGGCTTGACACCCGGGACGGTTCAGGAGCTGTCCGGTGCCCGCTGTAGGAGGAGGCAGTGGGGCAGGGGTGACCCAGAGGCCCTAGAGCAGTGTCTGTCTCAGGGACGCCTGTCCTCCACGACAGCCAGGTGGGTTTGGGGAGCCCTGGATGATGTCTGGAGCCCCCTCGGAAGCCCAGTGGCCAGCTGTGGGTACGGGTACTGCGAGTCCCGCATAAGGTGACCGTGGTTAACTCCCTGTGACCAGTGGTTTCCACACAATGCCTACTCCCGTCACCTGACGAAGGGGCAGGGCCACCTCTTCCCAGTCCTCCTGTCCTCATCCTGCTCTTGCTGTCAGGGGTGATGGTCAGACGAGAGTGGTCTCAAGAAGGACGTAAGGGCTGAGCGGTCCACAGGCACCTGCCGTCTGCCCACCCCCGTCATGGACGGGGTGCAGGCTGGTGTCTGCGCTGTGCTTCAGAAGTGCTTTGCTGCTTGGTGTGGGTGTGGGACATCTGTCCCCACGCTGTCAGAGTGGTGGCCTGGACGCTTTTCTGGAGATTGCCGCTGTCAGTGGGGTTTTAGAAACTCTTATTGTCAAGGACACGCTGGTATCCTGCTGGGAAGGCTTCCTGCCTTTGGCTGAAGAAGGGCTGGGCCAGGCTGAAATCTGTCGAGGGTTCCGGGGTATTTATAATCCATATGAAAATAAAAGTGGTGTCTGCTTGTGACTTCGTGGCAGCCGTTTGCTGACACTGCAGGACCCTCAGCCTCAGGTGTGTGACTGACTTCTTGGTGGGAGCGGCAGTGTTTTGGGGGCAGTGCTGCTCCCTGTCGGGGTGCCCTGCCTGCCGTTCTGTCTTCTTACTGGACACTCAGGTTCCAGTAGCAGCACTCATGGTGTGCCCTCTCCTGAGGTCTGAGCTGCCACCGGGAACGCAGCAAAGCGTTCTGTCCCCTGAGATGCTCCCTGTGAGAGGCCCTGCTGGCTCTGCCCTGATGGTGCAGCAGGGTCCCGGGGCCTGGGTGCCCCTGGTTCAAATCCCACTCACACGAGGGTGTACTGGCTGGCCTGGGTCCAGGGCCCTGGCCAGCCTCTGAGCTGGACTCCAGGCCTGGACCACTGGGCTGAGCCAGGCACCCCCACAGGAGGCCTGGGGCCTGCTTGGCCCCCCAGCAGCACCTCTCTGCAGGCCTGTGCCTCACAGAGTGGTGTGTGCTTGGGGGGTCTGTGGCTGCCCAGGGCCGTGGGCAGTTCTAGTGTGGCTGCCAGAGACCTGGGTGTGCCCGTGCCCTACGGGTGGAGCAGCTCAGCTGTGTGGGTTGTCATTGTCCCAGGAGTGGTTGTTGGGTGATTCACAGGCAGAGGGGCCTGGGGCAGGGGGTCCTGCCGCCAGTGTCTCCCACCTTGTGTCTGCCCCGTCAGCACAGGGAGGACACGTTGGCCTGGGCTGGCTGAGGCTGGCATGTGACACCTGGAGGCGCTGCCTCTGCTGTCCCACGCACCAGACACCAGACCCCACCTGCCACAGGCTGTGTGACCTCAGGCTGTTGGGCTGGTCTCTGAGCTTCCGTCGCCCCGCTTGTCATAGAGACAGGTCCTCACTGGCGGGCAGTGGATGTTTCTGCTGCAATTATAGTGGTGGGAACAGGTATGTACCCCTCAGGTGTGGGCGAGGCTGGAGGGCCTGACAGGTGGGTGGGGTGTGGTGAACAGGCTGCCTCCCCCTCCCACGTGCTGCACCTGTGACTCTGCAAACAGGGACCTGCCTCGGTCCCCTCTGGGACACCCTGGCCTGGTGACTGGGTCAGGTGGCTGTGCCCACTTGCTGGGGTCTCTGCCTGTCTTCTGATGCTTTGCTGTAGCTGATGGTCAGAGGCGGGATATCGCAGGCATCCTGTTACTGCTCTGCTGATTTGGGGGTGTCGGGTCCTGAGGTCCTTCAGGTACCACAGCAGGTGGGAGAGTCTCCCACCCTTCCAAGGGCTGGCGTGCCCGCCACGGACAGCTCACAGGAAGCACTGCAGTTTTATGTCATTTCTTCCCCAGAAGTCTAGGTCACTTCATTTCTAATAAAAACAACAAAATGTTCTCTAACGTGATGTTGGGAGAGCTTAGGGAGGACAGAGCTCTTTCAGGCGAGGGCCTCCGCCATGGGCAGGTTCCTGTTGTGGAGCCCGGGGTTTCGCAGTGGCCCGTGTGTGCTGCTGCCTGCACGCCCCAAGGTCCCGGCCTTGGAACTTGACCCGGCAGCCTGCGAGGGCCCTGGCCTTGCTGGGTTCTCTCTCGGCGGGCCAGGGTTCTCTGGACCGACCTGGCCCTGGGGCCCAGGCTGTCTTAGCCATCGGCACTTAGGAGGAGGGGACGTATTTCTTATCTTTGATCTGCATCCTCCACAAAGCTGCCAGAGAGGAATGGCCGTGTTGTCCTCCTGCTTAGAAGGCCCTTCGGTGGACCCTGCTGCCTGTGAGCCGATGTCCGGACCCCGGTTCCACGTGCCTCAGGCTGCCGCAGCCACCAGGCCTTCTTGTGCTAGACCCCTGCCTGTGCTCATGGTGTCCTCAGCCTGGCTCCTGCTTGTCTTCCTACTGTGCAGACTTCTTGGCTTCTCAGACACTTGGCTCCAGCCTCCCTGTGGCCTGGAGCCTCAGGACCAAGACGCAGAGTAGAGCAGGAGCCTCCCAGTCACCTGGAAGATGCTCGTCCCGGCCGTGTCTTTGCCCTGCTGTCTGCCTTCCTGGGGTCCCTGGGCAGCCCCTGGCAAGGAGGCAGAGCGGCCCCACTGGCCCTGGCCCCGGGAAGGTGTTGGGAAGCTGAGCGCATCCCTGTGTCCTGTGGTAACGCCAGAGAGGGGAGCAACCCTTGGGGAGGGCGCGTCTCTGTCCCTGCCGCGCAGCTCTGTGGCACTTGGAAGGGAAGTGAATCCCCCGCCGGCAGTCTGCACACTGTGCTTGTGAACATTCACAGAGACCGACCCAAACCTCAGTGAATTTCAGTGAAATGAAATCATACAGAACACGTTCTTTTTTTTTTTTTTTTTTATTTCAGCATAATATGGGGGTACAGATGTTTAGGTTACGTGTGTTGCCCTTGCCCCCCCTCCCCCCTCAGTCCAGGTTTCAAATATGTCCATCCCATTGCGTGGTGCGCATTGCACTCTTGGTGTACA